>MU228197.1:676061-687804 GCA_018584345.1 Thuja plicata | reverse complement strand
GTCTATCTTTCTCTCTTAGTTTCTTTCTGTTATGCAGCATTTAGGAAAATGAACTTTGTAGCATTTACTGTTCTTTTCTTTTCAGTTATTTAGTCTCTTCGCATCTATCTCGTGTTTACGGATAGATGTTTGTAAACCTTTATTGCTTTCAGGATAAAAGCATTATCGATTATAGTTTAGTTAATTCATTGTAAATCTTACACGGGGAGCTGTACCCGGATAATTCAGAGGGCACTTACGCTCTTCAATAGCGAAGTGACCCAACTATTGTGTGGCAATTTGTCTTTCAGCCTTGGGTGTTTAGGAGTCATTTTGTGCAGGTGTTTTGAGAAGACAAATCTGTTTACCAACAGAATGCAAGAGAAAGATAGAAAAGCCAAAGAAGGAAACCTACATGGACAAATACTGTCCTACATGCAAGATGAATGGGCACACATCTGAAGAATGCTGGAAAAAGAAAAGGCAAGCATGGAAGCCTAAAGGTAAAGAAGTTCCTTATCAGCTAAAAAGAATCGGTAATCAATATGTATGGGATTATAACACATGGACAAACTATATAGCATGTGGTAGATATGGTCACATTACTGCAAACTACATGAGAGCATGGACCAAAAGGTCTAGAGGCTGGTCAAAACCTGGAATGACATGCTTACACTGTCATAAAGTTGGTCATCTCAAGAAAGATTGAAAAGAAAGATTGATAGAAATAAGCACATATCCCAATGGTAACACCATTGAAGATATCCGGAGGGCAAGAGACAAAATGTGGATAAAAGCTTCAAGCAATGATGAAGATGGACCAAGCAATGCAAATGGTGACACCCCATACAATGGATCCAGTGACACCACCAACCCCACTTGAGCTGAACAAGTAAGTATGGAACTGCACTATACCAAGTTATATTTTGCATCAGTTCCATTATATAAATTGATAGATAGTCAAAAATTGCATAAACCAAAGATGCATATTACTGTACTTGTTACCAATTTAAGAATACATCACCATCGGTAAACACTTATCAAAAATCATCAGTGAAGACAATAATGAGTTATTCACACTTACCAGAAATTGTCAGTCAACTAGTAAAAATGGTAAATAATTACCAGTGTAACCCGATGACTTTCGGTAAGAAAGCAAAGTTCAGAAGTGGTCGCGACAGAATACCGATATCCATCGGTAAAATCAAAATGGTTAACAAACTGACCAAAGCATCATGTATTCACCGATGATGATTTGAAATATCCTCCCGACGAAACCTATCTTCACGTCCTAAAAAGTTGTTGAGCATTTATTGCAAAGACTTAGGTCAAAAAGTCTATAAATAGTCGACGGGACAACTTCATTTTTCACCTGCGATTTGAAGAAAAAGCAGAGCAACGTCAAAGAAATTCAAGAGAAGAAAGAAGAAGCATCTATAGATCGATTCAGTACACAGAGTACAGATTCCTCATCACCATTGTGAATCAAAGTAAGTACCATAGACACCAAAAGAATTTTTTCATTGTTTTGTTGAGAAAAACCCTAATTTCGAGAAAACCCTAAGTACTTGGAAAATAATGCCAACTACATCAAGAACTACTAAGTTGAAGAATGAAAAGAAGAATGTAGTGAAACTAATAAAAAATAGCACATGTGTAGAACCTAAATACAAGATCTATCTAGAGATTGCATCAAAACCTGACGAAAATGACGCATTTTCAAAAATTTTGTCTAGGGTTTTTCTCATAGAAGACGTTAGGTCTTATATTCACTGCAAGATCATAGAGATAGGTGATCTAGAAATGGATGAAGCTTTTAAGAATCTATGTGATGCCGAAGGAAAATTGAAAAAAGAACACAAATACTTGGAGGTCAAAGGGTTAACAAATGCCCTACATTTCCCAAGGGAATTCAAGATATAATGGATTTGGATAGTCTTGAGCAGGATGCATGACAACAAACTATGGCTAGACCAACCCAAGAAAATAACAAAGGATGTTCTTCATGCTATCACTGGTTATCCAATAACGGACAAGCCTAGGGCACACAAACATCCATCCATGAAAGAATTTACAAAACTCACCAATGCAGAAGGAGACAATAGAGGTCTCAAAGTAAACACAATCACCAACGAAGAGTTAAAATTTGGTGCATGTGTTATTGGTTACAAAAATTTTTAGGCTAGCAGAATGAACAAAATTTCTGCAATAGCAATAAGTACTACTTACAAGATTGTAACAAAAGGAATTTAGATGGATCTATGTGAGATCCTATTGAAACAACTTGATGAGAATATGATCAAAATCAGGTCTGCAAAGAGAAACACATGTAAGTTTGGATCACTTATTATGTGTACATTTTTCTACTTTCAATAATACTTTCCTTCAGTAGGAAAAGTTGTATGGGACTCTACCAAACCGGTAACCTAATAGATTAGTGAACTGATTAAGTCACTAGGAGACAAATTTGAGTTTGTAATGTCTGCATACTTCCTTGAGTTCAAGGAAAAGAATGATGGAAAGAACCAGGATTTCTGAGCAACTAGTTGAAAAAAATAAAGATGAGATATGTTTCATGGCAGACATAGACTTCACACATATCAAATTGGTTGTACCAAGAACAGCTTGGTTATCACCATTAGACTATGAGATGAATATTGATCTCGCTACAAGTGCAATTGAGGCACTGATCAGTGAGCCCATTGATAAGAAACAACCAAGGTTTGGTACATATGAGGAGGCTAAATATAAGATAAAACATGACCTAGAAGTCAAAAAGACTATAAACAAGAAAGATAAAATGGTTAAGAATCTCAAGAATATTCTATCAGTTACTGAAGAGGAAGAGCAGGATCAACAGGAGGAAACCGATGAACAGGGAAGCATCAGTGAAGAACTATAAGAAAGGAAATTAGATAAATAGGCTACTGAATCTGATGCACCTCCATCTCCACCTCCTACAAAGAAGCAAAGAACACAAAGTCAAACTATTGTAACCAACACCACACCACTTAAGAAAGGTCAAGTAAGGACCTATATAAGGAAGTAGCCAACAAAAAGAAAAAGAAAGAAACCTGTCAAAACCACACCACCAAAGAAGAAAAAAAGGTTTGTCAGGACACAGGCTGACTTGGATGACACCAAAGATGATGAGCCAGATGTAGTAAAGAATAACTTCATAAACCAAATGGTAGATGTAGCTGCCAAATCAATTGCTACCCATGGCACAATGACTGATAAAAAGATCAGGTAGTGGGATACACTGAATCCAGAGGATTTGAATAAAATACAGGAAGCAGTCATAAAATCAATGATTAAAAACAAGTATGCCCCTGGTGAATTTGTAAATCAAATACTTGAAGGGATAGGTTAAAAGGGTATACCAACAATGGACATATGCATTGAAAAAAGAAAGAGAAATAAGAGAAAGAGTTCTTGTAAGACTGATGCCTCCTGAATCCAAATTTGAAGAAATACAAGAAGTACTAAAGAAAAACTCAAGTAAATTTGTAGCCAAAATAAGGGCTTACAAAGTACTAGAAAGCAAGTTTATAGAACTGGATTCAATGACAGAGACCAAATGGAGACATCTCTTGGATCTACCGACAGAGTCAACAAGTGTTGAGAAGAAATTACTTCTCACAAACACACCTCATAGAGAGGAGGAGACATATAATGAAATTCCTCAGCATATTGCTCTGGACAATCAAGAAAGTGATGATGAGCCTATTAACATAGATACAGGCATGGATGATAATATCCAAGATATCACTCATTATGATTCCCACAATGATCCAAAGAAGAAAGATGATGTGATATTTATCACACTCAAGGATCAACAAAGCCATCAAGTACTGAAGACATCAGATGACAAGATAGTTGACATTGTTGATGAACAAATGTAGGACACATCAATCCTGCACCCGCTTGTGCAAGAACCTACATAAAATATACAAAAGGATGAGGATGTCACTGCTGAAAAGGCACTAACCAATGAGCATGACACCAATACTGACAAAGCCCAAGCAGCAACTCAAAGTAACATGCCTATCCTAATGAAGGAAATAAACATACTAGAGGGCAATGAGGGATAAAATAAGAAATAAACAAGCACACCCAAAGAGAAGGGTGATGAAGAAGCCAAAGGGACAATAGATACTACTGTAGAGAAAGTTGCAACCGATGATCAGAAGAATGCATCTACTGATCAGAACAAAGAAAACACTCAAAAGGGAACAGGGGACAAGCCTTCAGAGAAAGGTGAAGAAGGAAAGAAGGATGAGATTGAAAAGAAAACCAGAGCACATTCTGTAGAAACACCCAAGGTTAATGAAGAGACATATTCACATAATTGACAGGTGCCTATAGAGCAGAAAACACAAGATGCATCATTGAAAAAACCTTCCCCAAGCAATTCAGAGCAAACAAATGAACCAGCCATGGTAGTTCATACATCTGCATCCCCTCAAATCTCAAAGAAGAAGAAAGGAAAGAATTAAAATCCAGTAACTCTGGATGAAATCATTGAGATTCTAGTCTGTGATCCAAGAACATTGGATCTGATAGCAATGAAAAAATATGCAAAGCTATGTGAGAGAAAAGCCATTCAAGACAAGCTGAAAAGAGTGGCAAAAGAGGCCAAGGTACTGGAAGTAGCAAGAAATATACTTCAAGAAATAGTACCAGACATAAATATTGATAAAAAAACTCCAATCATTGATCAACTGGTTACACTCATAGATGCAATAACATCTCAGAATATAGATGCTGAGAAAACAATGGAAGAGAGACTTGAACAAAAGTATGAATTCAATCTCGCAAAAAAGATAAGCCAGGAAGTTGCATTGAAAAAGGTCAAGCTATCTAAATTGATAAGTACCATTGACCCAATTTTACCAGAAGTTGTTACCTTAATCAATAAATTTTGCACTTTAGATCAACTCACTAAGGAGTATACCAACAAGATAGAAAAAATAGATGCTGATCTTCAATCCAGTGCACAAAATCTAGCCACCACCAAAGAAACACTTAAATTGCATAATCAAAAGATCATACAGGCTAGGAAATAGAGACAAGACATTCAGTTTGCAGAGATGAAATACAAAGATGAGGTCAATGAGCTCCAAGTTAAGCTCTTACCGACACTTACACTCCTACAACAAAATATGACATAGGCAAGTACTCTAATTGCCACCCTTGAAATGTCTGTCTTAGAAAACATTTATTATATGCACGCCAAACTAGAGCTGCAACACATGGCCCTAGAATAGTTGAGAGAACATTGGGAGAAACTAATGGAAGATATCAAAATTACCCATTCTAATGTATTTGACACATTGTAAGTTACACAATTTTGGCATATTGTAAGTTGTACATTTTTGTCATCATTATCAAAGAAAGGGGGAATTTGATATGTACATCGCCTGAGTTAAAGGAGGAAATCATATGTATAGTGGAAGAAAGGGGAAATAATGTACACTCAGAGAATAAATAGTATACATGTACATATGCATACACTAAACCGATGCACACAGTCAGGCGGAGTCATATTATGACAAGGATATAAACATGGTGTAATAATTTCAATATTATGCACATATCATTTTTTGATACTAACGTCAAAGGGGGAGATTGAAGGCATTATATTTTTCCATTAGTATACTTAGAGAAAAACATGATCTACACCATCGGTTTACTCTACACTGACAAATAGGGCATAGCACTATCTGATGCCAATGTTACCGGACAAACACTGTTAAGTGTTACCCGATGACAAAAAGGTAAACGATACCTGACAAGTAAGAATAGTGCTACCCAACAGTAAAGAAAAGAGAGGAACCCAACAGATACAAGGAACCTAACAAATAGTTCATTCAAGGAATGCCGACATACTACAAGTTCAAACCGACAACCAAGAACTGACAGTCAGTTACATCCCGCAAAAAGTGGATATGCCTTTCCACGTCAGATAAATCACTGAACTTGTATTTATAACTTCTTGATTTTATTTTAAATCCATTATGTGTGGAGGAAGCAATGTAATTGTTATTTTTTTAATTAGTTTTACTATTTTAAAACATGCAAACTAAAGATCAAGGTCAAGTTGTAAAACTTGGATCTGAGAGTTAACATTTTAAATCTTGAATTCCAAGATAGGTCAATACTTGTATAAATAGGTGGTCAATCCATTGAAATTTTTTGTTGTTCAATGAAGATAGTAGCCATGAAGAGAAACCAAAGACTAGACAAAGAATTCATGCACAAGAACACAAACAAAATCAAATCAGTTTTCAAGAACAGAACAGAGGCTACCAACAAGTAGAGAAAAGGTATTCATCAATCACTTAAGGTGATATTATTATTATTAAGGCTTTAATGGATCTGTAAATCAGAAATGGTAGATTGCATATAGTTAGGTCAACATTTGTACTCATTCTAACAAGTGAAGTACACTAATGAAATCCTTTCAAGAAAGGCGGGCTTAACCGTCCTATTGTAAATCTCATAACCGAGTACACACTTAAATCAGTGTTGCTAAATCTCTTAATAGAGTAGATCTTAATAGGTCTCCACCTTAATACTCTTAATAGGGTAGATCATCAAAATTGATCAAATTGTAAGCCTTAACCGGTTCCCTTCCATTCTGCAGATAGTGAAGTTTTGTGGTTTCCATCCCCACCAGAGTTTTTACTTCCTAACAGGAGTTTTCTGCGATACCATATCTTGTGTTATGTGTTTATCAATTTCATGAATGTTTCTATGGATGATTGTAAAGATTGTGAATAAACATTAGATGCATAAGAAAGAATAACAGTAATGGTTGGTAAATCAGAATTGAATGATCATTAATGATGAATTGAGTAAAGTGCTAAAATTTTTAGAGGTACTGATTCACCCCTCCCCTCTCAGTACTACTTCCCATTAATTCCAACAAGACCCTTACAACTACATCTTGATGCTTAAAACCTAACACACCCCATGCTATGGAAAAAAGAATTAAGATTTTCATCTCTTGACATTTTTCCATCTCCATTTAATTTTGGTAAATTTTCCCTTGTTCCTTTAGGTAGAGCATTAATTTTAGCCCCTAAATTTAGATATCCTACAACTTCTCCCCAAATTTGACCAATTGTAAGGATGTTGATAGTAATAGGGAGAAAAGTACTGTGAAGGGTTAAAGCTTGGAAAACAGGAGACCTAGAAGCTTTGGGAGGATAAGGGGGTCTGATCCTCACTTTTCTAATAGGAGTAGGGTGATATGAAAAATTTAATTTTTTTAATGCTTGAAAAATGGGATCCTTTACTCCTTCTCTCCTCAAGGTCGTTGTATATCTTCTAAACTCTAGTATGATAATTTGTAACTGTGCAATTATTTATTAGTTTCTATGTTGTTCTTAATTTCTTGGGGATCCAAAAACTTTATTTGGTTCTTAGTTCCTAATTGTGTTTGCTACTTCTCTTCTCCTTTGCCTCAATAAAACCAAATTTAGGTTCTCAACTAAATCTTCTTGTCTCTCCAAAACTTGACTTGCTCTCCTATAATCTCCTTGACTTATATGTATGTGCCAAGAAAGAGTGTTTAGTTGTCCGATTATATCTTCCTGTTTGTCTTGAAATCTAAGGGTGGCTTGTAAAACATAAAATATATTTTTATTGGGTAGCACCATTTCTAGGAAACCAATCTTAACATAGCTATTCAAATCCCCAACAGGGTCGCCAAAAATATTTTGGTTAACGGATTTTTCCTTATCAATAGCACTTTTATTTTTTACTATGTAACCCTTTATTTAAGAACAAATGAATAAAAATAGTTGGGTAAACTAAAAATAGTTTCCCTCTGAATTAAGGTACAACTCTCTTTCAAATATTTTCAATGAATATAAACTACACTAAAATATTAAGATACTTTTAACCAACAAGTAATAAAGGATTGCTAACAATATTCACACATCACCATGACATGAATGCAATTTTTTGAAATAAGTAATTCAAAAAATAGAGAACATCGGCTCTATTTTATTAAAGATAAACATAACTAATATGAGCTTATAAACCAACAATATGCTAAGAAATATATGATAGATTTTCAAAAAAATGAACAATCACCACACTGAAACATGAATTCACACAAGAACTCACTCTGATTCACTTAAATGCACATATTTAAGCTTATAATAACCATTCATCATCTTCATTCACAGATATATATTTTTTAATTATCACATAAAACATAAAGTAATAATATGATATCTATATGCTTAAAATTTCTCAGACCCTCATAATGTCTTTTACAAACATACATATAATATGTTTTTAAAAAAATTATCTTTAAACCCTAGAGTTAGACTAACTCTGTTCTAGAATAAAAGTTAGTTTTTCACAATTGAAAATAAAAACTAAAGATGTCTTAACTAAACTAAGAAACAAAAAAAATAAATTCATAGGGAACGAACAAGATTGTAGTGGCATTATGGAACTCCAGAATTTTCTCTATTTTGTTGAGGGGACACATTCCGCTTTCCATTCCTTATGTGTCCCAAATAACTCTTGGATTGCCACAAAATTACAAGGGCCAATATGTAGGATTTGGTGTTTTTGATCCCTAATCAAGCTCCCACCTAAGGTAGGGTAGTGCGAAAGCTTCACCGGGGTGGGACAGAAATGCACCCTGTAAAAGAACCTATGAGATTTTATAGAAGTTAGATCTTCTCTTTAGTGTTTTTGTAAAGGGGAAGTAAAATTAGACAAAAAATAAGGCAACAAAACAAATATTTTTAAATCCTTTGAGTTTCCATCTAGATATTGTAAGAACATAAGACCCCTTAAATGAGCACATAATTCCATAGACTCTTCATTTTTGGAAAGAGAACACGATGGAAAGATCCTAGACATAGGCTAAACAATTCATATCTTCCCATGATAACCACCCATTAAGACTCGTAAGGAAATGTCCTTATTGTCCCACTAAAAAAACCACTCTAAAATAATTTTGTTCATAGAATAGCATGGTATAACCTTAGGTTACAAACATTGAAAGAGTAACCATACATGATCCAATAGTTTGTGAGTTTTTGAAAAGTTATAAGAGCCTAAAATAATAAGTAATAGATATAATCATTCAACATTAAAATAGAGCCTTGAAATCATTCACAAAATAGAGGAAAATGCACAAAAAGGAAAATTGGGCATAGTCCAATGTATCTCTTCTATTGATCATGTGAAAATTACAATGTCAGGGTCTAAAAAATGAAACTGCAACTATTTTCCAAGTGTTCTTCTATACAATAAACAAAAATACTCCTAAAAAATAACTTCTAGATCTAACTGAACTCTTGATCATGGTGATCCCCTTTTTAAAATATGACTGCATGACTTTTATAGAAAGAGATCCTTGAAATTAATCTAAAAAATGCAACCGAGAAAGAGCCTTGTATCTGGCATGTGGAAGAATCATCATGGCGGTTAATATAGCTCACGACATGCCAATTTCTACATCATTATTATTCTTTCATGCGCATAACATGGACATCACATGTACCTTTTTTAACTACCTTCTCATCATGAGGTAATAAATTCCCGACTCCACTCGATGTGATTCCTCATTTTTCACGAATGGAGGTGATCTCATTTTTGGATCAAATTTGCCTCAGGATTTTATGCTAATTGAAAAAGAAGAATTTTTCCTTAAAGGATGTGGACCTCGTCACCCTTGAAACATGTGGCCATGAACTAGACACGTTTCACAATAGTAGAACTTGCAGAGGGGAATCTTCGTATGGAGGTGTTTGAAAATCTATGGTGTAGACACGTGGAACTTTGACGAGCTTTCTTGAGTTTTTTAATTCCCTTTAGCCTTCAAAAACTCCATGGTGTTGATGCTTGGAACTCTTTGTAGAAAAAACACTTTGGAAGATGAAGCATTTGAATGAAAAGAAGCATACAGGCTTGATAAAATCCATGCCATTTTGGTATATTTCTACCCCATCTTCGTGGGGTCTTAACTTTCAGCCCATACCTTGAAACTTTGAACAAAATACTTCATTAGAAAGGTATTAAAGAGATCTAGATTCAGTCTTTTGGAACATTGCCTTTCACACATCATACCGAGGGAAAAAAAAAGTTTCAACCCTAAATTTCATTTCAAAGGCCTCTAAAATGCACTTTTCTTAAACATAGAAAATTACCAAAAATGTGGATTTTTAATTTTTCTCAATTCTGCTCATTTTGTCACTTCTGTACTGCCTTTGATCACCTAAATTGCCTTAATAATGCTGAGGTAGATAACATCTACTTTGTTTCCAGACTTCATTTTCCCTCCTAACTTATGTCACTATGTCTACATGATCCTGAAGCTGATCAATGCAGAGATTTAATAGTGATATGATCTTAGCCACCCTTGGAAATCATTCATTATTAGGGTTTTGGAAGTTCCTTCACATACTCAATCTTTTCTTTGAAATTCTGAATTATTGTATCTATAGCCTCTAAATTTTTTACATCATCTTTCAAACATTTTACATTAATGCACTTAAGGTCATCCTGCATGGATTGAGTGAGCTTTGTCAATTCTTTCAATAATATCATGGACTCTTCATGATCATGTTTTACAATCGAGTTCCTCCATTCAATAAATAATTTTCTTGCACACATACAACACATTTTCATTTAAATTTTTCATAGTCCGCTCTACTTGTAATCACCTAAAATTGGTCTAGCAAACCTATGACCCCTATTTCCAATTAATTGGTCTTATTAAATCTTAAATGAAAGGCATTCATAAGTTAGACCCTAAACCCCAATTATGAGAGCATTTAATCAAATTTTCTTACATAATTTTAATCCTAATTTGTTAAATCAAATCATCAATCATCAAGCCTAAAATACTTAATTGCATAAAACATTGGGATAAATCAAAAAGTCCTCAAGTCCCTTTTAAATCAAAAGAACCCATTTACACATGTGTGAGCACAATCAAAATCAAATAAAACAAATAATAGGGAAAATACCAATTTTGTCTTATTCTCCACAAGGTTGACCAAACCAAAAAGTGTTAGAATACTTCAGGGATAACTGAGAGGGGTGGGGGGGGGGTGAATCCGTTATTAGCAACTTTATCTTTTTCTTATTAATCCAGATTGATACAAAGTAAATGCACATTTAGATGACACATTACACAACACATCAATTTGGTTACAAGGAAACCAAATGGTAAAAACCCTGGTGGGAATTAGTACCAACAAAGAACTATACTATTTGTAGTAATCCCTGTTAAAAGATCATACAACCCTGTTAGGAGTTGTTCATTACAATGCAGTAGTATAGTGACCTGGTTAAGGGTATGACCCTATTAGGAGTCTTTTACAATAACCCTGTTAGGGGTGGTAGACTCACTATCCAAGGAATCACTGTCTGAGTGTTGAAGGCTACAACCTTCTAGTTATTTGATACACATTGTATCAACAAGGTGAAATGTTGTTTGTGACACTGCTTGTCTGATCAGTTCCTTTTGTGTTTCGATGCTTTAACCTCTTGTAAAGCACTACAACAATCTTATCTATATTCTAAAAGCTTCAACTTCAATATCTATATTATCAACATATGATGAATATAGCTCTGTTGCTTTAACACTCTGCTCTACTTTTCTTATCTCTGGCTTTCGCAACTCTTCTTATCACAAATGACCTTCTATAAGTATATACTCCAAGTATGAGATCATGGGACCTATTAGACAACTCTTCATAACATCCTTGTCGGCTCTACTAAG
>MU228197.1:635945-656273 GCA_018584345.1 Thuja plicata | reverse complement strand
CTCACGTTATTGGTGCTTGGTGATTCACAATTGGTTATCAAACAAGTTATGGATGAATATCAAACAAAGGATGACAAGCTGCTTCCCTACCGCCATATAGTTGAAGATCTCAAGACACATTTTACTGCTCTAACATTTCAACAGATCCCTCACGCCAATAACAAAGCAGCAGACGCTATGGCAACAATTGGGTCTCTGATCACTATGCCAGAACACAGTGCAAGGTGTGAGTTTCTTGTTGAGAATCTTACCGTCCCTGCCTATGACACACCGAATTCTAAAATGGTGTGTGAAATTGCTGATTCTAACTCCCCATGGTACCAAGAGATATATTCCTACTTACGTGATGGACATACCCCACTTACTTTAATGCCTAATCAACGTAAAACCTTCATTCGCCAAACTTCCCGATACACAATCCTCACTGATACCCTTTACCAAAAGCATTTTGATGGAACTCATTTAAGGTGTCTGAATTCAGATGAAGCACAAACGGCCCTAGAGGAGGTACATCAAGGAATCTGTGGGGCTCATTCTAGTGGACTTACATTGGCCAAGAAGTTGTTACACACTGGATATTACTGGCCTAATATGGAGCAAGATGCCTACAACTATGTAAAGAAGTGTGTACCTTGTCAGTAGTATGGCAATTTGATACACGCTCCCTCCCAAGAACTCCAACCCACCATCACCCCTTGGCCCTTTTCACGTTGGGGTCTTGACCTTGTTGGCCAAATTTTTCCTAATTCATCCAATGGTCATAAATACATCCTAGCCGCTACAGAGTACTTTACCAAGTGGGTTGAAGCTATTCCTCTCACCTACACTACTGGAAAATAGATTTCAAAGTTTATCCTAAACTATCTTATCTGTCGCTATGGCATCCCTCAAGACATTGTTATTGATAATGGAGGACCTTTCAAGAACAAGGATGTCACCGAGCTATGTAGGAAGTTCAGCATTACCCACCATACTTCTTCCAAGTACTTTCCACAAAGCAATGGTCAAGCTGAGGCTACAAATAAAACCATTCTCAGAATCCTCAAGAAGACAGTCGATGAAGCTGGCCGTGATTGGCACTTGCACCTCAATCTCGCCCTTTGGGCTTATCGCACCTCCATTCGAACCCCCACGGGAGCCACTCCCTTTGCCCTTATTTATGGTACTGAGGCTATTCTACCCATTGAAATTGAACTCCCTTCCCTTAGAGTCTCTTTGAAGAATCTGTTGTCCGAAGAAGAATACAGAGTTGCCTGCTTGCAAGAGCTGGAACTCCTTGATGAGAGATGCCTCAATGCCCTAAACCACCTTCGTGTGTATCAAAATCGCCTTCGCCTTCAATAAAAGGATCAAACCTCGTCAGTTTGAGGTTGGTGATCTTGTCCTACAGCATAACATGAAGAACCTCCAGAATAGAGAAAAGAAAGGGAAGTTTGAACCTAATTGGTTGGGTCCCTTCATTGTTACAGCAAAGTATGGTTCCGGTGCTTATCAGATTGCATCTCCAGAGGGAGATCCACTCCCTGATCTTGTAAATATTGTACATCTCAAGCACTTCTATGCGTGATTAGTCAGTAGTCCGTTGTATAGTAGAAATTGTTTAAAAAATCTAAAAAAATCAGAAAAGCAGAAAATCTAAAAAAAATCAGAATATTCAAAAAAGCAAAAAAATCAGAAAATATCAAAAAGGAATAAAAAATACAAAAGCTTGAAAAAGAAACAAAAAAATAAAAAAGAGAAAGAGAAAACTCTGTCCATATGTGAAAAACCACTTCGGTGGTGCAATGGATAAGTACCATGGTGAAAACCTGTCTCAGGCACCATGTGTAGCCAGATCCACCATCAATTCCTACCAGTTGTCTATATTGCTTGCATTGCCTTTTCATAATAAGTATCGCCACTTATATTTGTGCAGGTAGTCTTTTGACCAGTCTCTCGCTTCCGCAATAATGATTCCCACACAACTGAGCTTACCACATCATGAAACTGAGTTTTGTTCTAGACACAGTGATCACAAATATTTTTCATCAAATCAGCAGACAGATCGACTTTCCTAATGATCATTTTCTTCACAAGCAATTGCCAGCAAATTTCCATTTTCTATCAATCAAATCTTAGCCCATCAGGATGAATCCTTCCGGTGTCGACTGCTCTATCAATCATCCCATCAAATTTTTCATGGCAATAACTTTTAGACTGAATGAGCACTTGGTCAGGATGTCTTTTTGTTGATTTTATCTTGTGTTTTACTATGTTCTTATCACGACATCCTAGATCTTCTATATCTTGGTTCGTTATGGTAAGTATCTAGTGAAAAATGTGTCTTTTGTGGTATGATCTGCTTATCATAGTTTGCTAGGACATTTATGTTTTGATATTCAGTTATGACTATGTATGCCTCACTGGGGGCAGGACGCATGCATCCCATAATCCCTTAAAAGATCTGGGTGTACTGCGTCTCCTCATGAGTAACATTTCATAGGTCTCTTCATATATGATATCTCACATTCTTGTTCTTAACAATCTATTTTGTTTGAGAGTCTAGTCCACGCAAAGGAACCATGTCACTTGTGTTTTCTAGCACATGGTGCATAACTCCTTTTGCAATATCAAACTAGGGTGTGCTTTCCAACATTAACACGATATTAATCCCACTATCATATAGTTAGTCTTTGCATAAGTAGTTAAGTCATATTGCATTATGGTTTTGCTCTTGGTAAAGGTTTCTATTTATTTCCCCTATCCAGTCATCTAAGTGATTTTATCAGATTTTTGCGATACACACAAAAATAGTGTCCTCATTAGTCTTACATCTATTGCATCCATTAATCATTATCTCCTGCATTGATTATTTCATTAATCATTATCCATTGCATTCATTAGTCATTATCTCTTGCATTGATTATTTCATTTGCATTCATTAGTCATTTGCATTGATTATTTCATTAACCATTATCCATTCATTAGTTTCATTAATCATCACATTAATCCTTAGTCGTTCATTATTAATCATTATTTAATCATATTAGTCCATAATCATTTGCATTGTTATATATTTTGCATTGCTCATTCCATTAGTCCATTAATCCTTATTTTCATTAATCATTAATCATTAAGCATTTGTCATTAGTCATTAATCATTATACATTACATTAACCATTATAGTTCATTAACCATTAACCATTAAGCATTATTCATTAATCATTAATCACGTTTCATCCATTACGTTCATTAATCATTACATTATCATTCATTAACCATCACATATATTACATCATTACAACATTAATCATCCATGTAGTGTTTATTACATGATTTACATTGCATTTTGCATTCGCCATAACACATTTATAAACATTTACATTTGCATTTCATTAAGTTGCATCCATAACATTTATAACATCATAAAACATTTATAACATCATACATGTTACCATATAAGCATTAACATATCATAATAAATCTGCATCGCATCCCTGCATCACAAATTTGTCAGTCTCATCATGCATACATAAATTCATCCCATCCTGCATGTCAGTCATCAGCATCATATACGATAAGCATAAACATCGCATATACATCCATACATAAGCATGTAAACTCATCAAAAATACATAAACATAAGAGTCCATAGTCCAGAATAAAGTCCATGTATATATATCTCAAAAATGTCATCATACATCATGTGTCAAAACTGTCAAAAATGTGTATCCAAAAATGTGAGAAGGATCATGGTGGTGGCCGTGATGGTCCTGCTCCACTGCTGGGACGTGGCGGTAAACCCACTAAGCCCTATGAGGCTCTCCCTGTGCTGGCCAACTGTGACCTCTCAGAATATGCAGGTGCTCGGGCCTTCTCTGGCACTGATCCATAATACAGACCCATATAATATGCGGCCTCTTGGCCCCTGCATCCTGCCTCTCTCTGGGCGGCCATAGCATCAGCCATCATCTGCCCTACCCCTGCCGCTGTCCCTGCCTGCCACGCTATATCGCAGTCTACCCTATAATCCTCTGCACGTCTACGTGCTAAGTCTTGCTCTGCTGTCAGAGTTGCTATTTGAGCTACTAATCCTGCCCACTCCTCCTCCCAGTCCCCCTGATCCTCAATCATGAAGAACTCTTCGCTGTCCACTCGAGCCTGCAAAATGTCTAGTGCCCTCTGTGCACTGTCCCCTCGAGCTGTCTTCGAGGCCAGCTCCCCCTGCACCTGTGTCACCTCTGCCTGCAGGCTACTAACTGTAGCCTGCGCTGTCGCTTGTAATCCCTGAACCCTCCCCAGCTCTGTCTGTAGGCTGTCTCACTCTGCTATAACTGTATCATAAGTCTCCTGGGCTACAAAGCCCACTGGTGGTCCCTGTCCCGGTGGTGGTCCCTGCTGTGGTGGTCCCTGTGGTGGTGGACCCTGCGGTGGTGGAGCCTGTGGTGGCCCCTGTGATCCCTGTCTTGGGTCCTGTACCTGCGCACCGGGTATGATCGGTGGCTGCCCACCTGCTGGTATCTGAACCCGTCTTTGCCGCTGTGGTGCTGCCACTCTAGCTCAGACTCTCCTCCTCCCTCCTCCATCTCCCCCATCCCCTTCGTCATCACCATCCCCTCCGTCATCCCCATCTCCTCCCTGCCCATCTCCGCCAGGCCCTGGCTTCTCATCTGGCTGAAACACCCTTGGCACTGTCAGTCTCACTGACATGTGTGCCGCCCACCACTGTGCATAAGCCGGTACCACACCTGCATCTAGCAGCGACTCTCATGCTCTGATCCAGGGCACCTCGATCATGCCCATGAAGGACCCTCGTGCTGTCCGAGGATCTGCCCCTATCCCCCATACACTCCCCACCTCGTGGGTCACCAACAGATGTGGAACCCTATCTGGTACCGCCTGCTGGACCTGCCCCATCTGTCTTCGCACCCTAGATGGCATGTAGCACGAGATCATGTAAGCTGTCCTCCTGAATAGCCAGCAATCTGTCTGAACAAATCTCATGTAATACGAGTCGTAAAACCTGTCCTCTGTGTATACCCCCTACTAAGGGGCCTCATAGCCCCAGGCCTCACATCCTACATAGGGAGCCCATGTAATCGCTCCCATCTTGTCTAGCCGTTACCTCCAATATCCAACTGAATCTGTGGCCTCATAGCTGATAGGTGGCCGGTATCGACATACATATGGCTCATAAGCTGCCCGGGTCTCCTGATGACGAATCGGTCATGTGACCGCTATATGCTCCCAGGCCCATACTAGCAGGAGTGTGCATCCGGGCCCTAGCACTCTACCTCTGCGGTACACGCACATGTGTAGGTCATAATATAACTGCCCGAGGATGACATATCCCCAGTAGTACTAGTCGCCGTCCTCTACCATACTGCTCAAAACTCGAGCCCAGCCAATAGGAAATCCCTTGCCTGCATGATCAAGCATGAGACATCCTCCTATCAACCCTGCCAGGTACAAAGCCAGCCGTCGTGGCCATGGCTCCATCACCATCACCTCTGTCCAGGACATCCACTGCCGTGTAATTGGCAGGTCTGCATATCTCCTCCTCATCGCCTTCTCTAAGTATGGGTGAGACCCCTCCACATAGTACTTGGGTATAACCCCTTGAATGGGCACTTTGTAAATCCTCCATATGTCATGGAGGGTAATAGTAGCTTCCCCTGTTGGGAAGTGAAAGCTAGAGGTGGTGCTATGCCACCTCTCTATCAGAGCAGACATAAGCGCATTATGCGCTCGTAGGTGCGGCCAATGCCGCACATGCTCCAGCTCACATAGCGTCACCATCCCCCACTCCGCTGCTGTCAGATGCTGCTCTAGCGCCATCGTCGCTGGATAACATTCCCTCACTCGGAATGTGATAGTAGCCTCCTACAGTCACCAAACCCATGTAAGCAATCAGATAGCATATTGGGGCATCGAAACATGTCCCAGGCCTGTTCGGGGCACCGAAAAATACTCCCAGACCCTTGTCTTTCCTCTCTCTCTTCTTTTTTCTTCTATTTTTGGGTCAATCCACACAGACGGCAATTGACCCTCACAGACGGCAAACTTTGCAGTCACCAATCTGCGGAGATGACCGATCTTCACAGATGTCAGTCTGCGGAGACGGCCATCTATGCTGCCGTCTTTCTTCCGCGAAGACGGCATTTTTTAAACCTGTCGTCTCCGCTGTGCTATTCTTCTCGCCACCTTCACAGACGAAGTTAACCTAACACTACGTCTGTACAGATGACCATCACCTATCGGTCGTTTGCGCAGACGGTGGTCTGTCGATCACCGTTTGCGTAGACGGCAGACAGGCGATCGCCGTCTGCCTTGCGCGCCCTCTTTCGAGCATTTATTGTGCCCCAAACTAAGTACAAAATATTAAACAACTTAATGCAAAGGTGGGCGCTCGAGTACTCACCGATGGTCCTGCGTCTGCTGGCCGCTGGAACACCCGAATGCGCTTTCCAAGCTGTGTTCGCTCTCGCTCTGTGCCATGGCTCTCCTTCTTCTTCTCTCTTTTTCTCTTTGAGGGTGAAAGTGACTTGTCCTTGGGCCCCAGTGGACTATTTATAGCCCTTTGAGACCCATTTCTTCTGTCAGTCTCCTCTTCTTCTCTTCTGGTCCCCGTTTCCCCTCCATTTTTCCCGGACACGTCATGCAATTGGCCTACTCTCCCCTTTTTCTTTCCTTTTCAAGAAAATTTTATTAAAAAATTATATTTTTTCCTATTATTTTCTCGAGGGGGCACATTCCTTCACTCTCGCCACCGTAGGTTTTTCTGAATCCTCTGGAGCATCTTATTTTCTTTTCTTTGACGCAATGTCACTTTCGACAATGCATCAAAGAGGGGCAAAATATAGACATCCAAAATCGTCCTTATATAAATTTAATTAATATTCCCATAACATTATAGTTAATTTTAATTAATTATATTTGTTATATTCTTCTATCTATTGATTAAATTTATTTAATTAAATATGATTCATCTCCCTTAGTATTTAAATTTAATTTAAATACTACCCCTTTTAATGTATTAAATCTTATTTAATACATTATCCTTCATTAATCCCCTTTAAATAAATTTTTAATTTATTTATTCCTTCACATGACTTAATTCTTCTAAACCACAATTAATCTAAATTAATTTAGATTAAGCTAATTTGAGCCTAGATCCTACCCTACCTCACATCACTCTCACCAAATAAACCTATTCACTAATTAACTAAGGTTAATTAGGCTAATTTCTTGATTCCTACAACAATTAGTCCTGATTATTTGCTCACACGTGTGAGCAAATTTTCAAAAATTTAACTTTCCACATAATTTCTTATTTGGTGCCAACAAGGTTTCTTACACCTATGATGACACCTTCTTACACTTTCCAAAAGTGTCTCATTGGCCTAAAACTCTTACACCCTCTTACACCTTCTTACAAGATCCTTCACATGTGTACTTTAAGTACACTTTGACCCATCACATCCAAGTTTGCTCACACATGTGTGAGCAAAATGGGCCTCTTGCATGGCTTATGTGTCCCTCATGTGGCACCTATGTGGATGCCACATGAGCTCCACCTCATCCAAACCCTCTCTCTCCTCCAAAAAGTCTATAAATAGAGGCCTTTCTCAAGAGCAAAACATCTCCATTTTATGCATTGTTATTATGTCAAAATAGCTCTAGATTCTTAGCTCATATTCATACTTTCATACTTTTAGTTCATTTTCATAATCTAGAAATCACATGCTAGGATAATGGTGAATGAATCTTAGTTTCCTTTAATCTTGCACATCATCTTAGTATAGTATTTACATTTCATTTACATTTGGTAGAGACTTGAGATAAGTTTTTCCATAACTTGTTCTTGAGTTCTTTATCCATCATTAGATTGCGTTTATTTTGCATTCAATAGTGGGATTAAGTTATTGTGTTGGGAGAGCACACCCACACACCTCTCTAAGAGCAAATCAACAAGGCTTTGGGTGCGCTTTTTCAGCTCATCGGAGGTCATGGTGGAAGCTATTGTTGTTTTTCTAGTATGTTCTTAGACATGTTAATATAGATTAAATGGTTTATATCTTCTAATGTTTGTATGTCTGAGTGTGCTCCCAACAGGTAGGTTTCTAGCATAGACAACTTCAACCTATGTATTTGGTGGATTGTTTCATTCACTGGTTATGTACCTAAAACCTCACTGTAACAACTTATAGAACACTTTAGAGATTGTAATGATTAATTTAAAATAGAGTACTATAAGCTAGGATATGGTTTTGAGAACATAAACCAATGAGACAAGGATTTGCATCCTTCTTCCTTTTGATTTTAGGAGGGATAACCTAATGATTCATTCTCTAAAGAATCAATAAAGTGGACAATAGCCTACTGATATAAGTCCTTGATGAGTTCAGCTCGTATGTTTTAGTAATAGATGTGTTTGAAATAATTTTAAAAACTTGGATGATGATAGATTATCAGACCAAGACCTAGATCAGTGCCTATCCTTTGCGTTACAAAGTCAAAAGCTTGAAGTCTCACAAAAATAAAACATTGTAAGTTGCCTTACAACCTACATGCAATTAGGATAAGTTGCCTTACAAATTATCTGATTACCTCAAAAATACTGTATCAAATCTTTAAATACTGATATGCTTCCCAAAACCACTCACAAAACTTAGTTCTTTACATGAAAGAAACTTGCAAGTAATTAGATAGTCACCTTGTAACCAAAATGCTTCAGACTGTCTTACAACCTTAAGCATAAAAAAGCATACATAGGAAATAAAGAGACAACAATAGAGAAGAGTAAAATTGCACCGTATTTTATTGATGTAATCCTTCTTTCATACATGAAAAAGCTTTGAAGCTTGAAAGAACACAGACACAAATTTAGAAAGACTAATTTTTACAATATATTTGATCCTCTTTTAAAATACAACTCTCTTCTATATATATAGGTCTTCAACCATCTTGGAATCCTTTTCAAAAGGATGCTACAAGCTTTGGATGGTCTCAAAAAACTTAACCCTAAAACTACATAAGAGACAAAAAGAAAGAGAGAGAAAAAGCGGTGGAGTGACGAAGTCAAAAGATGAAAACATATATTCTTTGTTCTTCTCCTGATCTAGTGACTTCATTTTGATAGTAAACATGGTAGCTGAAAGTATTGATGTCAAGTTTGGATGACCGTGCTTATATATTCACCTACACTTTCCTTTTGCAATAACTGACCTCTTTATCTTTAATAGTGAGGTGCCAAGTAGTCATCGTCCAAGATTTCTTCTTCAACTGCAGACTTCTTTCTCTTGGGAATGGTCATCAATTCCCATGCTTTCACTTCATCATCTGATGGCCACTTGAAGTCTTGAGTACTCTGTATCTATACTTTTTGCCTGTCCCATCTAGCATCAGTGATGTTCTTAACATCTACTAGAAACTTGTTGATATCAATTTCTGCCTTGAAAGCTTCATCCAATATCTTATTGAATCCTTCGATATCCACATCTGTCCCCAAAATAAATGCCTCATCACTAGGCATTTTACTGTCAAATTCATTTCTCCAGGCATCTAAGGTCTTTACTTGATCATCATCTCCTCTTAAGGAAGGAATAAATCTATTAAAGTCATCAGAAAAGAGGCTTAACTTTACCTCTATTTGATTCAATTTGCCTTTAAAGAATGAGAGAGCAATATTGACCGTTTTGATCTCATCTTCAACTTCTGTCACTATCTCTAGAAAATATGATCTTAGGGCTTGCAAAGATGCTATCTTTTCAAATAATTGTACCCTAGTAGACCACTTAGTAAAATAGGGGTTCAAAATAGTTAGATGCCCCATCACCTTTGTATGCAAAATTTCAATTCTATATTGTAACACACCTCTTAATGCTCTCAAAGCAATTGCATTTCCTTTCTCTCCCTCAACCTTTTCCTCAACCACCTCTTTAGACTTTTCCTTGTCTTCTATTTGCAGGGGATATGGTTGTATAGGCACATACATCACCTCAGGCTTCTCTTCCAATTCTTTCATCAATTTTTTTATCACCAGATCTTGCTGGTGTACTTGTATACAACACAACTCTCTATCTTTTGCCAATGCACTTATCTCTTCTAACAATGTGCTACACTTATCAGACAATTGTTTAGTTTTATCCTCATTTAAGTGAGCCTAGTGTGTCATGATTTGGGATATCTCCAAATCCCCTGTATTCTGCATTGTCCACACCATCTGACTACCCACCATATTTTTCTGGATGTTCACCATTTGGGGCTTTTGATCCTTTGGGCATAGGCTCCACATTGCAAAGGCTTGAGACTTTAGGCTATACCCAAATCCCTTGATTACATCACCCATCTGAACTTCACTAGCCATTTTAAGATTTGACTATTTTATTATATGGTCAATGATGAAGGTAGATGCCAAATCCCAGCCCTCAGTGAATAATATACCACTACCTAGCACCAATTTCCTGGCGTCCTCAGGTGAAATGTCCTCACCTTCAGGATCATAAGACTAAAAAACCACCAAAGCCTCATTTTTTATGGTCTCCTTACCATCAACTATCAATTGAGCTCTTATCTACTCTTTCTTATACCATCTCAGGAAGTCTTTAAACTCCTCAATTTTAACAAAATTGTCATCATCCAAAAATTCTTATTGATGAATCAGTCTTTCATCAACACAGGCTTTAAGAGGCAATTCAGCCTCCTCCAAATTAGGTTGTTTCTTCTTGCCCTCCCTAATTGATTTCCTTAGGTTATGATCATATAACCTATTGCCAGGTACTAGGGCTTTAGCCTTATCCCTTTTCTTATTTTTCCCTTCAATTGAAGGCTGACCTATTTCTAATTTCTGCCTCTTAGCAGTAGGCTCTTCTACATCATCAGGTTGAGTCATTATGGTCAAATCAATAATGTGGACCTCTATTCCCTGTAGCTATGGTACTTCAACAATATTTTGCTATGGTGGAGCATACCTAGTAGTTCGTGCATAATCACTATCACTACTACTATCATATTTAGATTCTGAGTGATCAGGCCCTTGGGCACCTTTCTTGTCAAGAACAATCTCAAGCTATTCTGTAAGCACATAATAGTTGTCTATCATGGCCTTAATCTTGTCAAAATATGGGAGATCAGGGTAAAAACCCCCAAAAGTTATCCCATTTCTCTTGATTTGTCTTTCAAGATTTAGCAGCTCCTGAATCCTCATTCTTCTTGTCTGAATGTCATCTTCATCCAAAATGTTTCTTGTTGCATCTTCCTCTATGCATTCACAATGAACATTGGTATTGGGGATTGTAGGAGTATACAATTTTCTAACCCCTGCCATAAAACCTTCTGGGTGAATATATCTATAAGGGGCTACCCCCATTCTGCATGCTTCCAACCACTGGCCCACTGCATCAATAGCACCTTTTTCAATTGTAAAATTAAAAATCCTGAACTGTCTAGGGGTCAAAGTCCCCTTCTTGTGTGGTGAAAAATGCTCATTGTCTGTCAACAATAGCTGCGATATAAAATCCATTGCAGCCACTCTTGCTGGTACATAGTAGCGTAAGAGATGAGGTGGGTGAATACACCCATATACTCTGATAATAGTATAATTTTATTCCAAGAAGAAATCACCTTAATTATGCTTCCCTTCCCACTTATTAGTGTAATCACATGGCCTAAGCAGTTGCATAATCTTTAGTGGGACTCTTGTTCTGCTGATCCCCAGACTCTGTACTATTGCATATACAATCCAATTCTGAAAAGCACAATAATCACAGTCCTTAGATGTGTAATTCCAAACTCTCACCAAAAATTGGATAGGATTTGGTCCTTCTTGGTAAAATCTCCGAGGGGCCAAATTGTCCACATCTATGATCACAAAATTGAAATACAACAGGAGGTGCATAAGAATGGAAAAATGTAAAAACTTGGGCTCCTTCTCCTTTGGATCTTTCATCTTCTTCTGAGTGGCAATGAAACCCTCATGCATCTCATCAATGATATATTTTCTGTAATCATAACTAGTACTGGAATGCACCTCCTGTAAATCCAGCACCATCATCAAAATGTCAGCATTGATTTTCTTTGCTTCTCCATCCATCCCTATCACTCTACATAGGGCATAGGCGATATACTTAATATAGAAGTGTAAATCCTTGTAATAATATGGGCTTGTCCCAAATATAGGATCCAAATACTTCCTCACTTCCTTCAACATATGTTTCTGCAACTGGCCTCTAGCAATACCAGGCTTCAAACTATATCTCTGTTGCTACTTTTTTATGTCAATTCTGGTAGACATAGTGCTATATAAGCCAAAGACTTGCATGAATGAATTTTTGTTTAGTATCAACAAGGAAATGCCATCATTTCTTTTAATTGTTTTGGATAAAACATCATAATGACTGGCAGGATCTAGGAACAAGTCTTCATCTACGTAGACATCAAGAACAATTAATCTAGCTAAACCATAGGTCCAAGGGTTTGACACTGGAATAGCTTTATCAGAACTCTTGTAAAAGTAATTGAAAAGTGAAAAACCTGTTGTTCCTAGAGTGTTAGCATCTCATATATCATGATAATAATCTATGAGCACATTGCCATTTGCTCTTTTGTTCTGAGTCAAACCAAGAAGCAGTCTGAGGAATTCATCAAAATAATTTGTTTTTCCCTTTGCCTCCTCCATCTTTTCACTCCCACTGCTGGTCGACGCTACACTAACCACTTTGCTCATACTTACCATGCTTGAATCTCCTTTTCTTGACTGATATTGAAACAAATCTATCTCTGAGATTCACCGACTGCCCTGTGCATAATTCTCTAGAAATAATGAGCTTTAAGCAACAAAAAACCCTGCAATTCTCTAAATTTTCTCTTTGTTAGAATACTTAGCTCTTCTCATTTTGAAAATTTGGAAAGCAAGATGAATGCAAATGAATACATAATCAGCTCCTTATAGTAACCATTTGAAGTACACAGCTCATGATTTGGAGAACATCAATTCTGTCTTTAATTCAACATACTGTAAACTTGATTGAAAACCTAGCCATAGTTCCATGAGCATGACAGGAAATCAAAATCATAAAACTGAATCCTTAGAAAAACCTTATAGAATTCAAATGAGCTGACATGTCTTCCTACAATTGGCTAGCTGTCATACATCTCAACTACCCTTTTCTGCATAGTAAACAAAATCTAAGCCTGTGATTGGTCGATGGGTGATTCACACTGTCATATCTGATACTGCCCCCTTTCTTAAAATTTGGTATCAAGCGACCATGCGACTACATATAATTTCTCTATCACTGACCCCAGTCCCTAACCCATGATTTCTCTAGAGACATAGCGACTACACAACTTTCCTTACTTTTGTTAACCTCAGTTATCATTTGGCGATCACGCGACAATGAGGAAATCAAAGTCGCCAATGGTTAGCACTAACCCACATCTTTTTTGGAGACTATGTGACTAACCATCACTTTTACCTTTCATGGTTATCTCTGAGTCACCAAATTTTTTACTTCCTTTGCAAGACCCCATGACTGCCCTTAGTCGCCCGATCACAAAATGCAAATGTTAAGTGTCAAAACTTCTTGAGACAACGTAACAGGTATTATACCCTTTACTTTATTTGACAACCTTGCGACATACCCTTAGCCACTGAGTCAGGAGGAATTTTCCTTTTGGGATCTTTTATTCACAGACTTTGTGACCACCGTAGGATCTTTTAATCACTTCATCTGACGGCTACCGCGCAATCGCCAAGTAATCCACTATACCCTTAAAATCTTCTGAGACTTTGCGACATACAGAAGCCACTAATGAGTCTCGTAGTCGCTGAATAAGTTTTCACCTTTTGGTGATCATGCAATAAGTCTTTTGAAATCCACTTACCTTCTGACACATGTCTCATCGCATAATGGAAAGATGAATCATCTCATGAATCTGGCAACAACCTGACTGTGCCTTTTCCCAAACTGCATATGGTTAGTCGCAAGGTCTCAAAAACTTTAACTTAATTGACATCCTTTCTGGAGACCATGCGACTAAAGCTTGCACAACATACTTAACCTCAGACCCATCTGGAAATTATGCGACATAAAATGATCGCAATATCTTATAATAAACCCTTAACATTTGATAATTTCTTGTGACATTATGACCTATCTATGGGTCCCTTCATATACTGCTAGCTTTTTTACTAATCCTGTGACTACGTGATACAAACTAAATTGTGAAGTCTGGGAATGTGAAAGGAATATTCTAATGTTGAATGAGACTATGCAACACAAGTTAATCACCAAGTCTGGGAGAAAAAGGGAATATGCCCTTTAGGTTATGTGACTAGGTGATCAAAATGCAACACATGACTTAAGTGAATCAAAAAGGTAACAGTGAGACATAAGCGAAAAAGACCTTAGGGTTTATTTTCAATTCGGAGCACCAAAAAAGACCTAGGGTTTCAAGGTTTTTGCACATTCTCATAGGTTCAGACTTGAAAACCTAAAAAATTTGACAGGGATAAGGCATAAGGACTGAGAGACTTCTGTTTTAAACATGAAAATAGAGATAGAAGACCATAAAATTTAGGGAAACCAGCCAAAACCAGGAATACAACCAACAGTGGCTCTAATGAGGATTGGCTAAACAAAGTTTATGACAAAGAACCATAGAATCTTTGGTTGCAGACCACCAAAAAAAATAGAGCAGAACACCAAAATAGAAAGGGAGATATTTACAAAAATTACTAATAGGGAAAGGAAAGACTACATATGATACATATTTACTTGTGCACTGCTTTGATTTTTACTTAAAGAAAGGCTTCAAAAATTGCCCATGCACAGGCAATTCAAAACTTTCTCCCTCCATATTTTTCAACAAATATGAGTCTTTGCCAAAATGTTCTGAGATTATATAAGGTCCTAGCCATAAAGACTCAAATTTCTTGTGTTTACCTCTGTCTTCTACCCTTGCATTCCATTGGAGAACTAAGTCACTAGCCTGAAACTTTCTGTTAGTAGCCCTTTTTTCAAACAAATATTTCATTTTTTGATGTAACCTTATGTTCTCTCTCTGACTATCTCTCCTTGTTTCATCTAATTCTATTAACTGTATCATCCTATCTTGCATCTAGTCAGAGACATCTAAATATTCTTCTTGTATGAAATTATAAACAGGTAGTAGATTGTTAATTGGTAACCTTGCTTGTAAACCATATACCAATTCGAAAGGGACTTACCAGTTGCCTTTTTGAGTGTTATCCTATCAGCCCAAAGAGCTAATTTCAACTTTGTATGCCATGTTTTCTTATTTTGTTCCAGAGTCCTCTTCAGTATCTTTAATATATTGTAAAAATTAGCCTTTCTAAATTTGTGTCTATGTTCTTTCAAGCTTCAAAGCTTTTTCATGTATGAAAGAAGGATTACATCAATAAAATATGGTGCAATTTTACTCTTCTCTATTGTTGTCTCTTTATTTCCTGTGTATGCTTTTTTATGCTTAAGATTGTAAGGCACTCTGAAGTATTTTGGTTACAAGGTGACTATTTAATTACTTACAAGTTTCTTTCATGTGAAGAACTAAGTTTTGTGAGTGGTTTTGGGAATCATATCAGTATTTAAAGATTTGATATAGTATTTTAGAGGTAATCAGATAATTTGTAAGGCAACTTATCCTAATTGCATGTAGGTTGTAAGGCAGCTTATAGTATCTTGTTTTTGTGAGAATTTAAGCTTTTGACTCTATAACCCAAAGGATAGACACTGATCTAGGTCTTGGTCTGATAATGTATCATCATCCAAGTTTTAAAAATTATTTCAAACACATCTGTTACTAAAAGATACGAGCTGCACTCATCAAGGACTTATAGAAACTCATATGTTTTAGTAATAGATGTGTTTGAAATAATTTTGAAAACTTGGATGATGATAGATTATCAGACCAAGACCCAGATCAGTGCCTATCCTTTGGGTTACAGAGTCAAAAGCTTGAAGTCTCACAAAAACAAAATACTGTAAGTTGCCTTACAACCTATATGCAATTAGGATAAGTTGCCTTACAAATTATCTAATTACCTCTAAAATACTGTATCAAATATTTAAATACTGATATGCTTCCCAAAACCACTCACAAAACTTAGTTCTTCACATGAAAGAAACTTGTAAGTAATTAAATAGTCACCTTGTAACCAAAATGCTTCAGAGTGCCTTACAATCTTAAGCATAAAAAAGCATACACAGGAAATAAAGAGACAAAAATAGAGAAGAATAAAATTGTACCATATTTTATTGATGTAATCCTTCTTTCATACATGAAAAAGCTTTGAAGCTTGAAAGAACACAGACACAAATTTAGAAAGACTAATTTTTATTATATATTTCATCCTCTTTTAAGAATACAACTCTCTTCTATATATATATATATATGTATTCAACCATATTGGAATGATGACAACTTTGTAAAAACTTATATCAAGGACTTATATCAGTAGGATATTGTCCACTTTATTGATTTTTTAGAGAATGAATCATTAGGTTATCCCTCCTAAAATCAAAAGGAAGAAGGATACAGATCCTTGTCTCATTGGTTTATGTTCTCAGAACCATAGCCTGGCTTGTAATACTCTATTTCAAACTAATCATAGCAATCTCTAAAGTGTTTTATAAGTTGTTATAGTGAGGTTTTAGGTGCATAACCAATGAATGAAACAATCCACCAAATACATAGGCTGAAGTATCAGTAATCTTTAAAAGGTAAAACTTGCCTGAGTCTGTGGAGCTCAAAAATGAAGAAGGATATTATCCAATCCTTAGAAATTAGCCTTTCTCTTGCCTAATTATCCTGAAATGCAATTGATATTATCCAATCCTTAGAAATATCTTATTGAGGTTAATTTTTGAATGACGACAACTTTGTCAAAACTGAGGAGTTTAAAGACTTCCTAAGATGGTATAAGAAAGAGCAGATAAGAGCTCAATTGACAGTTGATGGTAAGGAGACCATAAAAAATGAGGCTTTGGTGGCTTTGCAGTCTTATGATCCTGAAGGTGAGGAAATTTCACTTGAGGAGGCCAGGAAATTGGTGCTAGGTAGTGGCATATTATTGGCTGAGGGCTAGGATTTGGCATCTGCCTTCATCATTGACCAGATAAGAAAATAGCCAGATCTCAAAATGGCTAGTGAAGTTCAGATGGGTGATGTAATCAAGGGATTTGGGTATAGCCCAAAGTCTCAAGCCTTTTCAATGTGGAGCCTATGTCCAAAGGATCAAAAGCCCCAAGTGGTGAATATCCAGGAAAATATGGTTGGTAGTCAGATGGTGTGGACAATGTAGAATATAGGGGATTTGGAAATATCCCAAATCATGACACACTGGACTCACTTATTTTGAGCTCCACAGACTCGGGCAGGTTTTACCTTTTAAAGATTACTGATACTTCAGCCTATGTATTTGGTGGATTGTTTTATTCACTGGTTATGTACCTAAAACCTCACTATAACAACTTATAGAACACTTTAGAACTTGCAATGATTAATTTAAAATAGAGTACTATAAGCCAGGCTATGGTTTTGAGAACATAAACCAATGAGACAAGGATTTGCATCCTTCTTCCTTTTGATTTTAGGAGGGATAACCTAATGATTCATTCTCTAAAGAATCAATAAAGTGGACAATATCCTACTGATATAAGTCCTTGATGAGTTCAGCTCATATGGTTTAGTAATAGATGTGTTTGAAATAATTTTGAAAACTTGGATGATGATAGATTATCAGACCAAGACCTAGATCAGTGTCTATCCTTTGGGTTACAGAGTCAAAAGCTTGAAGTCTCACAAAAACAAAATATGGTAAGTTGCCTTACAACCTACATGCAATTAGGATAAGTTGCCTTACAAATTATCTGATTACCTCTAAAATACTATATCAAATCTTTAAATACTAATATGCTTCCCAAAACCACTCACAAAACTTAGTTCTTTACATGAAAGAAACTTGCAAGTAATTAGATAGTCACCTTGTAACCAAAATGCTTTAGACTGCCTTACAACCTTAAGCATAAAAAAGTATACAGAGGAAATAAAGAGACAAAAATAGAGAAGAGTAAAATTGCACCGTATTTTATTGATGTAATCCTTCTTTCATACATGAAAAAGCTTTGAAGCTTGAAAGAACACAGACACAAATTTAGAAAGATTGATTTTTACAATATATTTCATCCTCTTTTAAGAATACAACTCTCTTCTATATATATAGGTCTTCAACCATCTTGGGATCCTTTTCAAAAGGATGCTACAAGCTTTAGATGGTCTTAGAAAACCTAACCCTAAAACTACAGAAGAGACAAAAAGAAAGAGAGAGAAGAAGCAGTGGAGTGACCAAGTCGAAAGATGAAAACAAATATTTTTTGTTCTTCTCCCGACCTGGCGACTTCATTTTGATAGTATACATGGTAGCTAGTAGTATTCATGTCGATTCTGGGTGATCGTGCTTACATATTCACCTACATTCTCCTTTTGCAATAGCTGTCCTCTTCATCTTCAATAGTGAGGCACCAAGTAGTTACCGTTACTCATCGTCCAAGATTTCTTCTTCAACTGTTGGATTCTTTCTCTTGGGCATGGTCATCAATTCCCATGCTTTCACTTCATCATCTGATGGCCACTTGAAGTCTTGAGTACTCTGTATCTATACTTTTTGCCTATCCCATCTAGCATCAGTGATGTTCTTTACATCTACTAGAAACTTGTTGATGTCAGTTTCTGCCTTGAAAGCTTCATCCAATAGCTTATTGCTTCCTGGTTTGAGCCAGAACAAAAGAGAAAATGCCAATGTGCTCATAGATGATTATCATGATATACGAGATGTAGACACTCTAGGAACAAGAAAATTTTCACTTTTTAATTACTTTTATAAGAATTCTGATAAAGCTATTCCAGTGTCAAACCATTGGACCTATGGTTTAGCTAGATTAATTGTTCCTGATGTCTACGTATATGTACACTTGTTCCTAGATCTTGCCAGTCATTATGATGTTTTGTCCAAAACAATTAAAAAAAATGATGGCACTGCCCTGCTGATACTAAATAGAAATTCATTCATGCAAGCCTTTGGCTTATGTAGCACCATGTCTACCAGAATTGACATGACAAAGCAGCAACAGAGATATAGTTTGAAGCCTGGTATTGCTAGAGGCTAGTTGCAGAAACATATGTTGAAAGAGGTGAGGAAGTATTTAAATCCTATGTCTAGGACAAGCCCATATTGTTATAAGTATTTACACTTCTATATTAAGTATGTCGCCTATGCCCTATGTAGAGTGCTAGGGATAGATGGAGAAGTAAAGAAGATCAATGCTGGCATTTTGATGATGGTGCTGGATTTACAGGAGGTGCACTCCAGTACTAGTTATGATTACATACAACATATCATTGATGAGATGCATGGGGGTTTCATTTCCACTCAGAAGAAGATGAAAGATCCAAAGGAGAAGGAGCCCAAGTTTTTCCATTATTCCATTCTTATGCATCTTCTGTTATATTTCAATTTTGTGATCATGGATGTGGACAATTTGGCCCCTCAGAGATTTTACCAGGAAGGACCTAATCATATCCAATTTTGGGTGAGGGTTTGGAATTACACGTCTAAGGACTGTGATTATTGTGCTTTTCAGAATTGGATTGTATATCCAATAGTACAGAGTCTGGGCATTAGTAGAACAAGAGTCCCACTAAAGATTATGCAACTGCTTAGGCCATGTGATTACACAGATAAGTGGAAAGAAAAACATAATTGGGGTGATTTCTTCTTGGAAGAAAATTATACTATTATCAGGGTATATGGGTGTATTCACCCACCCCATCTCTTACCCTACTATGTACCAGCAGATTCGCCAATTTGTTAGCACTTTTTCTTCCAACACTTACCTAATGGATGAAAGACTAATCCATCAGCAAGAATTTTTGAATGATGACAACTTTGTCAAAACTGAGGAGTTTAAAGACTTCCTGATATGGTATAAGAAAGAGTAGATAAGAGCTCAATTGATTATCCTGTGGGTGATATGGGAATGAGTATGATATTATAATCTCATACCTTTCACAGAAACTTGTCATTTATTCTAATCTGAAACTCATAGCATTATCCATTACTAATTTTCTAGGCACACCAAACCTGGTTAAAATGTTATCCATGAGAAACTCGGTAACCACCTTACTTATTTCTCTCCTGGTAGGGATAGATTCAATCCATTTAGTAAAGTAATCAGTGGCCACCAATATCCAGCTATGCCCTGCACTAGATTTCTCTTGAAATTCACCAATAAAATCAATCCCCCACATAGAAAAAGGAGCCTTAGT
>MU228197.1:555673-579115 GCA_018584345.1 Thuja plicata | reverse complement strand
TTTTTGAGGCCTTTCTGACCCCCCAGGACTGTTTTCGCTCTATCTTGAGCATCCGGGGGTCTTTTTCTGACTTTCATATACCGTCAGAAAGCTCTTTTCGAGCACTTTTCAATGATGGTAGTTAGGGTTTTGGGTTCTACCTTTTTGATAGTTTTTTGTGCTGTTAAAGTCTGATGTCTATTTTTTCCTTTCGGGAGTCATATCTGGCTCATCCGGACTCCATTTGTGGCAAACCAGATATCTTTGGAAAGTTAGTTCAGTGAACTATTCAGTTGCAGGGGTATTTTTTCTAGATTCTGCTCTAGGTTTTCTCTCCTCTGAGTTTGGCAGTTTATGCACTCTGGTGGATTGCTTGGTTTACAGGTCATGGGATCTCTTCTACTATACTTCTCGCTCACTCTTCTTTCTGACTTCTGAGCTTGTATGCTTCTCCACTGTTGCATTTTTGTTTTGTAAACACACTGAGATAAAGTGCCTACTTCTGTATATCTGGGATCTTGTACACCTTGTATGATTTTTGTACTCGCACTCTGTTATAAAGTGTCATGGGGGGTTATGATATTTATGTTATTTTAGGTGCATCCACCTTTGTCAAGTGAGAGTACCTTCCACGACATTAGCCCATGCTGTGTGTCGATGACACCACCCTTTATCCTATGCTTATACTTCTGTTGCACTGTTGGTGTTCCTGGTTCTACTTTCTGCAGATGTTTCTGGCATTGCATTTCAGTGTTCCTGTCACCTCTCCCAGTTTAGCATTATGGGGGGGTTCACCTATTGGTTCTATTGCTTCCTGGTTTGATTGATCAGCTCTTCAGACATTGTCTTCTCTACCTGGTCATGCACTTCAGTGGGGGTTCCGGCAGTCTCTTCTGACAGAGTTTTCAGCTACATACTTCGGAGATGCTTCTTGCTCATTCTTGTTCCTTTCTCCGGGACACCTTTCCCTAGATTGGAGGCTTAGTTTCCTTCATCTAGTTTCTTTCTTGTTTTGGGTACCTGATCAGGCCTTGTTGTCGGGACCCATCTTTCCTACTTTCTGCAGTAGTCTTTAGCTGTTTTGCTTCTCCCTAAGTTACACTTAAGGGGGGGTGTTAGAGTAGTCTTAGTATAGCTAATAATTAAATTATTTAATTATTAGTCTATTTATTCTATGCTTAAGTTATACTTAGGCAGCTTATAATTCTTTAGGGTTTTTCACCTTTAGAGTTTCGTGATTCCTTTTATAAGGATTCACCTCTTATTTTTCATTAAGATTAAGGAGAAGGAGATTATATTGTATTCAGTTGTTGATAATAGAATCTTTTTTCTGTCAACATGATTTTCATGTCTCTGGCCTTTTGGCCTCCATAGTTTTTCTTCTTCTATCTGCTTCTTGCTTCTTCATGTGACAGTCTTGCATGCAGGTGTTCTTGGGAGGATTTGTGTTTATCAAATCTAACAATGTTTTTTAGCTCAATTCAGATGTAAGTTGTTTTGTTGCAAAAGTGGATGACAGTTGGTTATGGCACAAGAGACTCTGTCATATCAATTTTGACAATATAGTAAAGATAAGCAGTGTCAAGGTAGTTAGAGACCTTCCAAGTATTGCAAGACTAGTTGACACATGTGTAGGGAATGTGTTATGGGAAAGCATGTAAGGATCTCTTTCAAAAGAAAGCAGAACTCAGCTGAAAACAAATTAGATATAGTGCATACAGATTTATGTGGTCTTACTCAAACAAGATCATACTACGAAGAAAGGTATTTCATTTTGTTTGTTGATGATTTTTCAAGGATGATGTGGGTTGCGTTCTTAAAGGAGAAGTCTGAAGCCTTTGAGAAATTCAAAATATTCAAAGCTAAGGTTGAGAATGAATTTGGAATAAAACTAAAATGTCTAAGATCAGATAGAGGAGGAGAATTCACCTCTTACCAGTTTTATGAGTACTACGCAAAACATGGGATCAAAAGATAGTTGAGTGCTCCTAGAACCCCTCAATTGAATGGGATTGTAGAAAGAAGGAACATGATCATACTTGATACAGCGTGCACTATGGTGATTGAAGGAAAATTTGTGCACACCTATAAGAGAGATGCAGTCAATACAATAGTCTATACTATCAATAGAACACAATTAAGGCCAGGCATAGATAAGACACCTTATGAACTTTGGTTTGGTAATGTACCTACAGTAAAATACTTTAGAATCTTTGGTAGTAAGTGCTACATCAAGAGAGATGATGGTGTTGGCAAGGTTGATGCTAGAAGTGATGAAGGTATTTTCCTTGGTTACTCTACTAAAAGAAAAGCATACAGATGTTTTAATTTGAGATTAAAGAAGATAATTGAAAGTAATCATGTAATTATTGATGAGAAGTTCATGGTTCAAGAGAGGTACTATGAATATGCACCTATGATTGAGGATGAACCTAGGCCTAGCGGTAAAGACACTATTATTGAAGAAATGTTTGAATGCATTGATGTATCATGTAATGAACTTGAATCAAGCAAAGAAGTATCACGGATTACAGATGAGGATGTCACACCAAAAGTTTGAAATTCACATCTAGATACCATTCAAAAGATGATATCATTGGAGATCAGAGCATTAGTGTTTTGACTAGATCTAAAGCAAAAAATTTAACAGTGGATGAAGAGGTATGTTTACTTTCACAGATTGAACCTTTAAGTGTTGAAGATGCTTGCAAGGATTTTGATTGGCAGAAAGCAATGGAAGAATAATTAGATCAAATAATAAAAAATGATACATGGGAATTGGTTCCTAGACCTAGTGTCAAAAATGTGATTGGAACAAAGTGGGTATTCAGGAATAAGATGAATGAAGATGGTACAGTGGTCAGAAACAAAGAAAGATTGGTGTGTAAAGGATATGTATAGAGGGAAGGAATTGATTACGCTAACACATTTGCCTATGTGAGCAGACTAGAAGCCATTAAGTTATTCTTGGCCTATGCAACATTCAAAAACTTTAAAGTATACCAAATGGATGTCAAATCAGCCTTTCTGAATGGTGATGTGAAGGAAGAAGTCTACATAGAACATCCTGAAGGATTTAATCTATGAGATAAAGCAGACATGGTATGCAGATTGAAAAAAGCACTCTATGGAATTAAACAGGCCCCAAGAGATTGGTATGAGAGACTAGATGGTTATCTTACCAAGATTGGATTCAAGAAAGGAGCAACATATTGTAACTTATTCATAAGAGAGACACCTAATGGATTATTACTTGTTTCCATACTTGTTGACGACATTATCCTTGGAAGTAATGACAAGCTTAGTGCAGAATTTGCAAAAGAAATGTAGAATGAATTTGAAATGAGCATGGTTGGTCATATAAAATTTTTTTTGGGATTGAATGTAAAGCAGACAGATAAAAGAATATTCATAAATCATTCCAAATATGTGAAGGAAATATTGAATAATTTCAAGATGGAAGATTTTAAGCTACTATGCACTCCTATGATAATAGGAAGCAAGCTTTCTAAAGAGGATGATTCTACAGCAGTTGACAAGAAATTGCACAAGTCTATGAATGGAAAACTTATATATCTTACTCAATCTAGACCAAACATATCTAATGTAGTTGGCGTTGTTGGTAGATTTGCAGCAGAACCCAAGCAGAATCACCTAATGGAAATAAAGAGAATATTCAAATATCTAAAGGGAACTATGGACTATGGTTTATGGTATCCTAAATCAGAGAATGTACAACTTCATGTATATACAGATGCAGATTGGGAAGGTTGTATTGATGACAGGAAGAGTACTTCAATAGGAGTTGTATTTCTTAGAGATAGGTTGGTTTCTTGGATAAGCAAGAAGCAAAATTGTATCTCTCAGTCAATAGCAGAAGTTGAATATGTTACAGTAGCATTGAATTGTTGAACAACGGTTTGGATCAAGCAGATGGTTAAATATTTTGGTATTCAGGTTGATTATCCTATTATTATTCATTGTGATAACACTAGCACTATCAACATGTCCAAAAACCCTATCATGCATGCAAAGACAAAACACATTGAGATCAAATACCATTTTCTCAGAGAAAAAGTTACAGACAAAGAAGTAAAATTGGACTATGTGAGCACTAAAGAATAGTTGGAAGATATTTTCACAAATCCCTTATCAAAAGATACTTTTGAGTATCTCGGGGAGAAGTTGGGAGGAATTCCCTTTCCCGAGTCTGATTAGATAAAACAACAAGTACATCAGTCCATGGTGACTGATGAATGGTTGACTACTCTATTTTTGGAGTAGTACCTGTGCCTAATTATTTATGGCTCCCTTTTCCATTGATGTCAAAGGGGGAGTATGTAGTAAGAGGGTGCATATACTCTGGGGGAGTATATAATCATGTAACTTAAAAACACAGACAGTGGAGCTGCAGCAGTGTAGAGGAATCTTTGATGAGGATGTTGAGAAGATTGTAAAAAGAAAGAGGACACCATGTGCTAAAGATGTTTTTAATATCATATATTTCCATCAATGTCAAAGGGGGAGAGTGTTGGAGATTTACTTCTGGCAGCTAATTGATTGTATGTTTGTCATTGATGACAACATATAATATACAATAGTGTTCTATATGTACTTATCAGAATGTGCTATTAATCCTTGCAGGGTTATATTCATGTTCTAGACATGCTTTGGATGCTTTTTTCATACACACAGACTCAGATATGAAGTTTCAGTTGAGTTGTGTAATTTTGTTAGTGGCAGTTACAGTTTTTGGAGTTTATCTGTACAGATCTGATGTATTAGCATTGGTTCTTGAGTTGTGCCTATCTTTGGGATATGCGTGATTTTATTTATGTTTAGTTATGAGTTAAAGATAATTATCCAAAGGTGCCAAACATGTTTCAATAGAATCATAATGTTAGGGTTAATTTGGTGAAGCCAACTATGTGAAGCATCACGTCTATTCAGTTTGAGTTGTGTGGTCCTAATTTGTATTGAGTGCTTGGTTGAGCTGACAAGGAAGTTGGTGAATTTTTTCCCTCAGCTGTTGTGACCTTATACTTTGAGGAAGATACTTATAGTAGTTCATTTGTGAATGCTAAGTGTGAATGACAAGAAAAGAGACAAAAAAAGTACAGAGAAGAATATTTGTTATGTTTCATTCATCAAGGATCTATGTGAAGAAGCAATGGAATATTACATTACATTTGAACTGATCAAGACAATAGGTCTAATCTACAATTCATCATCAAATATAGTGCATATTTGTTCTACAGAAGGTTGTAGCCTTCACCATTGAAGCAATGACCTTTTGGACAGTGAATCCTCACCCTTAACAGGGTTATTTGTAAAAGACTCCTAACAGGGTTAGACCCTTAACTAGGTCACTATACTTATTGCATTGTAAAGAACAACTCCTAACAGGGTTGCAAGATCTTCTAACAGAGATTATTATAAACAAGTATAGTTCATTGTGGGTTCTAATTCCCACAGGGGTTTTTACCATTTGGTTTCCCCAAAACCAAATTGTGGTGTTGTCTATTGTGTTATTTGAATGTGCATTTACTTTATGGTATTCTAAAATTAATAAAAGAAAAGAATCAAATTAGTTGATAACTGATTGACCCCCCCTCTCAGTTATCCTTTGGGACTATTCTAACAGTGTTATGTATTATTTATTTCATCACTATTTCTATGAATGTCTACATACAATTAATATTATGAATTGATATCACATGCATAAAGAAAGAACAACATATATGACTGGTAAAGCAAAGATTTGATTACATAAGGTTAAAGGTTAATTAACTAAAATTTTTAGAGGTACTGATTCACCCTTCCCCTCTCAGTACATACTTCCCATTATTTACAACATATACAATGCCCAAAATTAGTCCTTGAATGCATGAACATATATGACCCACAAATTAGGTGCATTAGGGAATCAAACGGTGATGTGTTGTTGACTGTGGATAGAGAAAGTATATTGGCTGTTATGACGATTCTGCTAAAAGAATCCTATGCATAATTTGACATCACTACATCTTACTTCTTCAAGTCTCAGAAAAGAAGACAAAGTATAGAAGCGTAATTGCAAGGAATTGGCTCCTAAAATTTCAAAAGGGTGGCTCAAGATTACCCAGACCATTAACTACAAATCATTTAATAAAACAAGTTAGGGACATTTTCAGATTATTATATAGACTTAAAGGTAACCAACGGACATATTTCTTTGAATATTGGATGTACTTCTTTATCCAGATAATCATAAAGGGAGAGAAATATTTATATTGGTTGGAAATAGTTGTTGAACACTTGCATGAGGGCTTAAGAAATTGCATTGGTAACATGAATTTTTACATGTCTTACTATCTCTTTTAATGTCTAGCTTCCACAAGGGAGTGGAAAGGGTTATGAAATTAACCCTTGGTGGAAGGAATCAAAATTTATTATTACTATCCTCATTTACAGATGCAAAAGTGTTATGAATATTATAGGAGGGTTACTTATGTGTTAAAATGAAGGATGCTTCATGAACAAAGGGGAATGTTAATAAAAATATTTCTAAGAAGACTATGCAATAAGTGAGCACTTACAACAATTACTTCATTCAATTTTGCATAGATTTACTTATATCAGGGTTGGAGGCTTTGAAGGAGAACTAGTTAAACTGCCTCGGTATTCTTTAGATCATTTTGTATTAGTATAACTTTGCAGATAATTATCTCACATACAAAATAAAATTTTGATGCCTCAAAAATTAGGTGTCTCATTTCCTGTTGAAATTGGTCACTATATATATGAAAATCTATTAATTTTATTATCAGATCTAGATAAATACAATTAGATACAAAATGCCAAAATAAGACAAGAAGACAACACCAAGTACCCTGGGAAAACCTCCCTTGTGGAGGTGAAAAATCCAGCAATCAATAAGATATATATTAAGCTCAAACAATCCAACTTACAGACTTTAACGATGTTGATAATACCAAGGATCAGAATGTCAGGAGCATAATCAAATGACAGTTTAAATGCTGATAACTGTAGACACCTAAAAATAGTTCAAGCCTGCTAGTCTATGTGTTTTAACATTTTTAGCATTACAATTGAAACATTGTTTTGTGATCTAATTATTCCTCTATGTTGCACATATGATATTTATTATATGACAACATTGTGTCTTTCATTGATGATTGAATATTGCAAAATTGTTCAATTACTTAGTAATATTTCTACTCTCTTTATCAAATTGATCATTTTCCTAATCGAGTCTGATCAAACCTAAACCAATCCTATTCGATTATAAACCAATCCTATTCGATCCTAAATGATTAAAAATAATCCTAAATCAATTCAAACCTATTCTATTCTATTCCTAATCATTTTCAAAAGTGTTTGGACTCATTCCAACCATTCTGGGGCATTGTCCAAGATCATCGATGCCTAATTAACCCAATTTTCAAATCGATCACAATCCTTTTCTAAATGCAATAAATATTGTCATCATTTTAGGATAATTTTCCAAGTTCATCGATGCTTTGTATCCCTTTAATCAACTATTTGATAAAATTGTCAAAGTTCATCAATGTTATCATTATCAATCTATCATTATCAATTCAATAGTGTTGACAAAGATCATCAATGCTATTTCTAATCATTATTATTTTGGGAACATTGTCCAAGTTCATCGATGTTTCCCCATTTCTATTTTAATCCTATGGCGCCATCAAAGTTCATTGGTGCTATCCAATCATTTCCAAACATCATTATTCGGGTGCACTGTCAAAGCTCATCGATGCCTCATGATTTCTTAAACTATTCTAGAATCCTCAGAATTGATCCTAATCCTTATCAATATCATCAAAATCATTTCAATTGTATGATAATAACTTCAATTTGATCGATATTTCACTAATTTATCCTCTTGGGATGAATAGCCTATAGATTATCCCTATGTCCTAATTGAATAGATAAATTGACTTTATTTATTCCCCTTTTCCCAAGTCTTCACAATTAATTAATTAATTGGATAATTCTAAATTTGTGGGATTTTATAATTTCATAATTACTAATTTAGATTTGTGAGGAATATTGATTTATTAATTGAGTAAATCCTCCTAATCTCACCTAATTGTCATATCCCTTAATTGAGGATTCACATACCTATTAAGGTGCTTCATGATATCTCCTATATATCCCCAATATCTTCAATATTTCTTCATTCATTTTCCCCCTAATCGTGCTTCCAAGGATCCTACCTTCTTTTCCCTCTATTGTGCATTTGATTTATGCACTCTAATTCACGTAATTACTTCTCATTTTCTATAAATTGAGAGGCTTTCCTCTCTTTCACGTTTGAACCACTATCTTCTAGTATTCTCACTTTCATTTTGTGCTTTCAAGTTCTTTGTGCAATTGTGTTATTGTCAAAGAGCAACATAATCTACCTTTATGGAGAAGAAAGGAGAGCATTTGAGAATCATTTGAAGGGATTTCTTACATTTTCATTACATATTAGTTGTGAATTCCTATTTCAATAGCTCTAATGTTAGATTAGATAGGTTAGCATATTGTTTAGGGTTTGCGGTTACCTAGATATGCTTCTTATGCATTTTTCTGGTCTTACAATAACATACAGGTCCAGTCTAGAGTTGAGATCGCTGCCAAACTATGTTATGTAACTAGATCTTATTCTGGACTATATCTGTCAATCTGTAGGTGTGCACAATATGGAAATTTTATAGATCTGGTCACAAGTATGAATATGTATATTCTGTCCTATGTGTATGTATATCTACCAAAACATGTCACTGCACACTGATCAATCCTCAGAGGTAATTCACATTCGTCCTTTAGATGATATTTTCGCCATGTTATGAGTAGATGTAATGGTGTAGGAACACACCTAGATCAAACCCTTAGCTCTTTATTTTTGGAATGTACTAACTCTAGCCAAGTGAGGAGAGTATGTGTGAACCTTAGAAGGTCATTTGTTTTATTTCCCTAAGATGGATATGACTAGGTCAATCCATGTTTAGATAGGTTTCTTAGTTTGTTTCCTTTAGTTGTGTGTGTGTGAGGTAGTTTGGAAGCCTCTGGAAATCCAACCAAGGCATTAGGAACCATTGATAAGTTGCTCAGCTAACACTACAGCTTGGCTAACACTGCTACTCGGCTAACACTGTAGCTCGGCTAACACTGTAGCTCGGCTAACACTAGAGCTTGGCTAACCCTGAGCTCGTCTAACACTGGAGCTTGGAAAACACTGATTGTGACTAGAACTCAGCTTGCATTACCATTGTTTGTCAATATTCCATCATAACGGCCTGTGAAAAGTGTATCTTGTCTTTATGGATGGTATGGGTTGTTGTAATGGTTCTTGAAGAGATGCTTGTGAATATGTGGCCAGTTAAGGTTGTTTCCAATGAGAGGATGGTTATTAATAACATCCCAAGCCTTCATTTCAGACAAGGAGAGAGTAGAGATTGAAGAAGAGGAGAAGCTATAGGAAAGTTAGAGATTTACAAATTATTGTACTGTTTTGTTTTATTTTCCAGTAATGAGAAGTTCAGACTGTGTGTTTAGTGGATATCAAGTTTCTTTGTGGTTCCTTTTTGCATGCAAGTATATTAGCAACTTTATTTTCTATTTTGTAAGTTGTTAGTTCTTCACTCGTTCTGGGTTGTAATCATTAATGGCCCCTTGAGGTTCCTGAATCCATGGTGAGAGTCATGTGTTGGGATGGAACTTGAGAGGAGCCCTTGTACATAGTTTCCTTTTTATTTTTGGTAGGAATAGCAATAGGAATGAATCTGGAGAGCTTACCCTAGGCAAGCTTGGTAATAGTCTGGCTAGGGAAGAGAAGGAAAGCAATGTTCTAAAAACATTGATTGAGTGAATAGAATGAATCTATTTGTGTAGGTTCAGTGAGGAAGATGAATATCATGTCGATGGGGACTGAGTCTTGAAGGGGAGGTAAAGCTAGTAGTGACTTACCTCATTTTAGGGTGGTGAATACCATAAGAGATCTAGGAGAAAGATCTCAGAGCATATCCAATCTGGTTCTGTAGCAGCAACAAGACTTCTGTCCACATCATATTGGTATCAGAGCCTAAATTGATTGGACTTGTGGTAGATGTTCTAGTGAACAGTATCAGTAGGTGAAAACAAGATGGTCACCAATGCAGAGCTTGCAAAGGAGTATATGAGCAAAAGAGAGTTATAGAGGATCAAAGGGAAAGGAGTAGAATCCTTAAAGAAGCCCTGGATGAGATGAAGGTAAAACTTCAAGAATTTGCAGATGCAACTAAAACCAGAGATGGAGATGAAGTCAACAACAACAAAGGGAAGTAGAAATTTGATGAAGAAGACTTGATACCTAAAATAGACCCTCCAATGAATGAGGAGCCATTTCTAAAAGCTCTCAAATCTCTAGGAGGTAAAAGTCTTGAAGGAATTCCATTCTTTAATGGAAAAATGGACAGTGAACTAGTTGTGGAATGGATAGAAGCTATTAAGAATCACTTTGAATGTGACGATATAACTAAAGCATAAAAGGTAAAAGTTGCAAAGTCAAGGTTAAGAGGTTCAGCATTAACATGGTGGAAATACCTCCAAGAAGAGAGGGAGAAGATGGGTAAGCATCCAATTTCGAATTGGAAGGCCATGTTAAACAAGGTAAAGGAGCAATACCTACCTGAGGATTATGACATCCAGTTACAAAAGAAGGGGCAGAGTTTGAAACAAAAAGATTTGGATGTGGCTACGTATACTAAAGAATTCTAGAAGTTGTGCTTCAGGTCAAGAGTCCAAGAGGATGAGACTATCAAGGTGACTAGGTATCTTGGAGGCCTAAAATGGAATATCCAAGAGGAAATCATTTTGTAGAATCCCACAACCGTCCATAAGTGTTTCCAACTTGCATTGAAAGTGGAAGAGAAGAAAAAAAAAATCAGAATCAAACTTTAGAGGAAGAGGTAGAGGTAGAGAAGGAAGAGGACAAGGGGGCTATGGTGGAAGAGGATTAGATTCAAGGCAGCAAAGTGAAAACAAGCTCACTGAAAATTAGGAAGGAAACTCACATAGAGGAGGTTTCAGCAGAGGTAGAGGCTCTAACACTAGTTGGAGAGGAATGAGAAAAAACAATCAAGGAAGAGGAGCATCCTACTTTGCCACCATGAAATGCTACCACTGCAATCAACTAGGGAATCCTTCTTATAGGTGTCCTGAAAAAGCTTCTACTTCTCAAGGAGGTGGAAAGAGAATTAACTATGTCAAAGAAGAATCAAGTTGCAGTAGCAAGCCATCTAAGGTACCATTAGAATCAGAGGAAGGTGAGAACCTCATGATAAAGAGGACCTTAATTAGGGAGCCAAGCAAAGAAGAACCAAGCCAAAGGAGAGAACTCTTTAGAGTGAAGTGCATGATCATAGGGAAGCTATGTAGAGTCATTATTAATTTAGGCTCAATGGATAATATCATTAGTGAAGAGGCAGCCACCAAGTTAAATTTGAAAAGGATTCCACATGACAATCCATACAAGGTTACATGGCTCAACAAAGGACAACATGTGTTTCTAGGAGAACAAGCATGGGTAGAGTTCACCATTGGAAAGTATAAAGACAAAGTTCTATGTGACATTCCTCCCATGGATGCATGCCACCTTGTACTTGGAAGGCCATGGAAATTTGATAGGCAATCCATGCATGATGGAACCAAGAATGCATACTCATTCAAGAAAGATGGAGTGACATTCAAAATTTAGTCCTTGATAGAAGAAGGAGAGATGAATACATAAATTCCAAGTGTGCTCATGGTTGATGAGAAATATTTCTTGAAGACTCTAGGAGAAGGAGGAGTTGGATTTTCTTTAGTATTGAAGCCAAAAGATGAAGCTACTGTCAAGAAATCAAAGATACCAAATGAGGTAAAAGAAATACTTGAAGAGTATAGAGACATTGTGAATGATGGTCAACCCACTCCCCTACCTCCTAAGACTCTTGTTTTCCACATGATTAACTTCATACCAGGAGCTACCTTACCCAAAAAAGCTGCCTATAAGATGACCCCTCAACAAAATGAGGAAATAGCCAAGAAAATCAAAGAGTTATTATACCAAGGCCTAATTAGAAAGAGCATAAGCCCATGTGCAGTCCCTACTATTTTAGCACCTAAGAAAGGAGGAGCTTGGAGACTTTGTAATGAGATTAGAGTCATTAGTAGAATCAAAATTAGGTATAGGTTCCCAAAACTCAAAATTGAAGACCTAATGGATTGTTTAGGGGAGGCAAAGTACTTCAGCAAAATTGACCTTAAGAGTGGTTACCACCAAATCAGGATAAATGAAGGAGATGAATGGAAAATAGCCTTCAAAACTATAGAAGGTTTGTATGAATGGCTTGTAATGAAATTTGGTTTGTCTAATGCTCACTCAAATTTTATGAGGCTTATGAATGAGGTATTGGTAGAATGCATTGGTAAGTTTATAGTTGTCTACCTAGATTACATTTTATTTTTCAGTAGAACTAAGGAGGAGCATATTAGGCATTTGAAAATTGTTTTCAAGAAACTGCATGATGAAAAACTAATGATCAATTTGGCAAAGTGTGACTTCATGAAGCAGGATCTTGTATATCTCAGTTTTGTTTTGTCTTAGGGTGACCTCAAAATGGATCAAGAGAAGGTGGATGCCATTCTAAGTTGGCCTACTCCCAAGGCTGCAACTGAGGTGAGAAGTTTCCATGGTTTAGCTCAGTATTATAGAAAGTTCATTAGACATTTCAGTGGGATTTTTGCACCCATGTTATACACCATTAGAGGTGGGATGAAGACAAAGTTTCAATGGACACCACAAGTTGAGAAAGGGTTTGAAACACTCAAGGAGAAAATAGTAGAGTTTCCTAGTCTAGTTCTTCCAAGCTTTGATAAGCTTTTTACAGTAGAATGTGATGCAAGTAATGTGGCCATTGGGGCTGTCATAAGCCAAGAAGGAAGACCAGTAGCTTTCCATAGTGAGAAGCTAAATGATGCAAAGAAGAAGTACTCTTCTTATGACTTAGAGTTGTATGCTCTAGTCCAAGCACTCAAGAAGTGGAGGCACTACTTGCTGCCAAAGGAGTTCATAGTATATATTGATAACCAAGCTCTCATAATACTTAACTCTCAAGACAAACTTAGTAGCAAACAAATGAAGTGGGTAGAGTATCTACAAGCCTACACTTTCAATATCAAGCATAAAAAGGGAGTACAAAACAAGGTTATTGATGCATTAAGTAGGATACTACTCACAGTCCAAAAAGTTCATCTACAAAGCATAGGTATTGATAGCTTCAAATACCTATATGCTAAAGATGAAGATTTTGCCCAAATCTATAAGGTATGCAAGGAGTTTTAAAATAACTTTCATGGTGATTTTTATGATTATACTTTGTAGAATGATTTATTGTTTAAAGGAGGTCAACTTTGTGTTCCTAAAGGGTCTATGAGAGAGAATTTGATTCAAGAAAAAATAAATGGAGCATTTAGTGGTCATTTTGGAGTCAGTAAGACTCAAGAGCTAGTCACTAGGTTCTATTTTTTTCCTAGAATGAATAGAGATGTTAGACAGTAAGTTGAGAGTTGTGTAGTGTGTGAAAAAGAAAAGGGCACATATTCCAATGCAGGTCTTTATCAGCCACTCCCAATCCCAACCAGGCCATGGGAATGCATAAGCATGGATTTTGTAGTTGGTTTTCCAAGAACAAGGCAAGGATATGACAATATTTATGTTGTTGTAGACAGATTTAGTAAGATGGATCATTTCATACCTTGCAAGACTATTCATTATGCTTGTAACATTTCTCAATTGTTTTTCAGTGGAGTGGTGAGGATCCATGGACTCCCACTTAGTATTGTTTCAGACAGGGACACCAAATTCATGAGCCATTTTTGGAAGACCTTATGGAAAAATCTTGGCACTAACTTGTCTTTTGGATCTGCCTACCATCCGCAAATAGATGGCCAAATAGAGGTGGTCAATAGGATTCTTGGTAACTTACTCAGATTTCCTCACAAAGGAGTATGGTCAGGCATGGGACCAACTCATTGGACAAGATGAATATGCATACAATGATAGAGTGAACATATCAACTGGTAAGAGTCCTTTTGAAATTGTTTATGACTTTCACCCAAGAAGGATTTTTGAACTTAGAGAATTGAAGGAACGAATGCATGGTAGTGGATATGATGAGGACTTTTCTCATTCCATGAAAGTATGAGTAAGAACTTGATTGAAAATGCTAAAAGGGTAAAGCAAAAGGTGGATGCAACAAAGAGGGAATTTAGTTTCAGATTGGAGATGTTGTGATGGTACACTTGAATAGACATAGGCTGCAAAAAGGTGTTCCTCACAATCTACATATGAAGAGGCTAGGTCCATGTAAGATACTTGCAAAGTATGTAAATTATGCATACAAGGTGGAGCTTCCCAAAGATATTGGGTTGTCACCAGTTTTCAATATTGCAGATTTGGTAGCATAAAAAGGACCAATTCAAGATAATAATTAGAACCTTCAAGAAGTAATACAAGAGGTAAAAGATCTAAAATTAACCCCTACTCCATCTATGACAGCTGAAAAGATACTAGACTCAAGGGTCTACAAGAAGACTAAGAACAAAAACTATATTGAGCACCTTGTCAAATGGCATGAAAAAAAAGATGTTGATGCTAATTGGATCAGAGAAATAGACTTCAAGATGTTGGGCATCGATCCAAACATGCTCAATCCAAGGATGGATTAACCTGTCTTTTGTTTGGGCAAGTATGGTGCAAGAGAAAACCTAGCTCAAACCCTTAGCTCTTTATTTCTGGCATGTACTGACTCTAGCCAAGTCAGGAGAGTGTGTGTGAACCTTAGAAGGTCATTTGTTTTATTTCCCTAAGATGGATATGGCTAGGTCAATCCATGTTTAGATAGGTTGCTTAGTTGGTTTCCTTTAGTTCTGTGTGTGTGTGAGGTAGTTTGGAAGCCTCTGGAAATCCAACCAAGGCATCAAGAACCCTTGATAAGTTGCTCGGCTAACACTATAGCTCAGCTAACACTGTTGCTCGAATAACACTATAGCTCGGATAACACTGCAGCTCAGCTAACACTGTAGCTTGGCTAACACTAGATCTCAGCTAACACTGAGCTCAGATAACAATGGATCTCGGTAAACACTGATTATGACTGGCGCTCAGATTGCATTACCATTGCTCGGCAATATTCCATTGTAATGGCCCGTGAAAAGTGGATCTTGTCTTTTATGGACAATATGGGCAGATGTAACAGTTCCTGAAGAGATGCTTGTAAATATGTGGGCATTTAGGGTTGTTTCCAATGAAAGGATGGTTATTAAGAACATCCCAAGCATTCATTTCTGACATGGAGAGAGTAGAGATTAAAGAAGAGGAGAAGCTATAGGAAATTTAGAGATTTACAAATTATTGTACTAGTTTGTTTTGTTTTCCAGTAATGAGAAGTTGCAGACTGTGTGTTTAGTGGATATCAAGTTTCTTTATGGTTCCTTTTTTCATGCAAGTAGATTAGCTACTTTATTTTCTATTTTGTAAGTTGTTAGTTCTTTACCCATTCTGGGTTGTAACCATTAATGGCCCCTCAAGGTTTCTCAATCCATGGTGAGAGTCATGTATTGGGATGGAACTCGAGAGGAGCCCTTGTACATAGTTTCCTTTTTGTTTTGGGTAGGAATAGAAATAGGTATGAATCTAGAGATCTTACCCTAGGTGATCTCGATAATAGTCCGGCTAGGGAAGAGAAGGAAAGCAACATTCTGAAAACATTGATTGAGTGAACATAATGAATCTATTTGTGTAGGTACAGTGAGGAAGATGAATAACATGTTGATGGGGACTGAGTCTTGAAGGGGAGGTAAAGTTGGTAGTGACTTACCTTAGTTTAGGTTGGTGAATACCCTAAGAGATCTAGGAGAAAGATCTTAGAGCAGAGCCAAGCTGGTTATGTAGCAGCAACAAGACTTCTGTCCACATCATATAAATTTTCATTCAACAGAGCAAAGAGCATATATCTTTGAATGCAAATTTGAACTCCTTTTATACAATGCGGAGGATTTAACAACCAAACAAGTTAGCCCTTATTTCTCTAGAAATTGGTGCCAAACATATAGGTCAGGGCCTATATAAAACATCTATCTCCTTAAACATCATAGAGATTACAAAAGGGCCTAGCCCTTATACGATTTATTTTATTTTACTTATAAATACAATAGCTCGATATATATTAAGTTAAATTAAAGATATAACTTAATAAATTAGATCATAATTATTTATTTACTTTTCTTAATTAAATAAATAATTAATCCAAAATATTTATCTTCTAAGTTGGCTAGATTTATTTAGAAAGACACTAAATATATCACTAATTTATGAAAGACATATGATGATACTATAGTTGTCATCAAAGAATTGGAATAAAAATAGGCTCTTGGGAAAATGAAAAGGCAAAATGGGAAACAATGATTTCTCAAATGAATGAAGTTCAAAGGTATGGTGTGGTAAAGTTCTTGGTAGTGTGTGTTTGTGGTAAAATGTGTGATCAGTCTGCAACCAAACACTTCAATAAATCATTACATAAAAAGGGGTAACATCAAAGAAAGAATCAAAATATAGCATAAACACCCTTGAAATCATCTTATTGCTTCTTAGTTGAAGGGAATGTGATTCTTATGAATGCCCATCAGATTAGACATGGAGAACCAGTGACTTGACTACCTCAAAATGGAAGATTCAAATGGAAGAATGAGCCAGATGCATGTACTTGCATACTTTACTCTTAAGAACTTTGAAAGTGAAATGCATAAACTAGAAAGAAAAATGCAAGGTAACCATGAAGGATGAAGCTAAAATGCAAGTGTAAACTATCAATGAAATGTGAAATGCATCTACCATTATTCTATGAAAGGAAGATTAGATGCCATTTAAACTAAGAAATAAAACTACAAATTCAAAAATGAAGGTAAACTACTATAAGAGCAAAAGCTATGAGTGCACAATAAAACCCTAGAATGAAAATAGAATTATAAATCTACTCCAAATCTTCTTTTTACGTTGAGCAAGCGAGCTATCCCTTTTATAAGAAATTCCAAAAGATGGACGGTTGAGATTAAGAGGCAAAAGGAAATGAGCAATGGTGGGGATGAAAATTTCCTCAATCCATGTGAGCTTGATCCAAGTGATTTGGTTGGTCAAGCTTATGGAGAATAAGAAAAAATTGGTATTTTCCTTTTATTTTTTTTATTTGATTTTCAATGTGTTCACACATGTGTGAATGGGTTCTTCTGATTTAAAAGGGACTTTAGGACTTTTTGATTTATCCCAATGTTTTATGCAATTAAGTATTTTAGGCTTGATGATTGATGATTTGATTCAACAAGTTAGGATTAAAATTATGTAAGAAAATTTGATTAAATGCTCTCATAATTAGGTTTATGGTCTAGCTTATGAATGCCTTTGATTTAAGATTTATTAGGACCAATTAATTAGAAATAGGGGCCATAATTTTTCAAGAGACATTTTAGGTGATTACATTTTCCCCTATTTGAATATATCATCTCCAGACTTGATTGAGAAAAGACTGATAGGGAGGTCTAGAAATATCAGCTCCGGGATTGACTTAGCGAATACTGATAGAAGAGTTTGAGCATTCGGCTTGATGTGAAGCAATGAAACTAAATGTCCATCCTCCAAGCATATTTCTCTATTTGAAATTAGTTTGAATGACAAATCAACCTGATATGGTGTGATGAGACTGATTGTCATTTGATTGATTTCTTAGGATAATTGACTTGATATGGGTCCTGATAAAGCCAATCGCCTTCTTGAGAGAGGTTATCATATTTATATGGTGCAATGAACCTGATATGCCCCTAGAGATTCAAATTTCTTGATGAACAGTAATGAAAATTACTTGATTGATTTTGATTTAGGTCAGGGCCAGATGCCCCTAGAGATTAAACTTATTGATGTGAATCAAACTATTGATATAATGGTACTACCCCTCAGGAGATAAATCTAGAGGGGATAGCCACAAGCCTAATAGATTGAAAAGCATTTGAGGAAATGAGGTACCTACATGTTTTGAGGTTTAGTTGACCAAGTTTGACCAAGATTTGACTAAGGTTGATTTTTTTTGGATTGAAGTGGGAATTTCTTGATGCGATCAGTTAGAATTAATCTCAAAGTGGAATCCCATGAGGAAAGCATCAACGATCAACTACATTTGAGAAAACATGTTAATGTACATTTTGGACTAGAAAAATGTCATCTGCTTTCTATTTTGGTCCCAAAATTAGATTCAGAGCCATCCAATTAGCCAAGGGTGCAATTTTCATGTCCATTGGTGCACTTTCAAAAATTAGGTCAAAAACTATATAAGGTCTGGAGGGGTCATTTTCAAATCATTTTCACTATCCAAGTTTGAAATTCAAGAAGCCCTCTCTAAGAAAAAATGGTGGTGCCAATACAAGATCATTGATTTGAGCACATACAGAGGTACAGATGACTGCATGACTTCTCACCTCCAATAAGTAACTGATTAACTTTGCCTTCGCATTGAATTTTCCAAAATTTTCATCATTTTTTGCAATTTTTTGAATAGTTTAAGTCGTAGGGTCTCAGTTTTTCATACGAGCTGGTGAGAGGAAACTAGAAATTCTTTTGTCATTTCTCCTTATTAGTATTTTCATATGAGAATCACCCACTTGTCATATGAGCACATTCATACAAACCCATTTTGTCGCATGGCCCTATTGGTTTTGTCATTTCAGCCTGAATTGTCATACAATAAAAAATCCTGACTCATACAAACCTTGATGTTAGTGAGCCTTTTGCCCTACTTTGTCATTTGGGAGGTAGTGGCACTTTTTTGAAGAGGTCCTTTGTCGATTGTATATTTTCTTGATTGCTTAGCCTATTTTCCAACTTGTCAGACCATCACATGTTGAATGTAGCTTTTTTTCACTCTGTTACTGATGCATTTTCACTATTTTTCTTTTTGCAGGCACAATTTATAGATATTCAGTTTTGGTCCACATATACTCCCACCATGCAGTTGGTGAGGAACTTGTCCAATGATCAGAGAGGCCACTTAAGAGACTATGGCTTTAGATGGTTAACCTAGATGCCTGACATCCTGGTGAACCATGGGTTATTGACAACATTGGTGGAGAGATTCCACAATGAGCATAACACTTTTCACTTGCTGATCGGGGAGATGACTATCACTCCCGAGGATGTCTACAGGATTCTTCAGATTCTGTTTACAAGAGAATGAGTTTCTTATGGTGCAGTTGGGTACATAGGCACTTATGTGGGTGTTCCATGATCACACTATCTTGGACCAAGCCATATCCTTGGATGAAATGTTGGGTCAGTATGGTACCAACCATCCTCTTGCTTGCATTATGGCAGTGTTCATAGGGTACTTCTTGATGGTGAACATGAGTCAACAAGGATTCCTTTGCACATGGGGAAGGGTTTTGGAGAGACTTATGAGTTGACCAGAGCACTTAGTTTGGGGTTAGTGTATCTGGGTGCATATATACCATGAGATGCATGAGGTTATATATAGGGGTGGCCAAGGTATGGATGCAGGAGTACTGATATTGCAGATATGGGCTTGGGAGAATCTCCCAATATGTAGGCCAATGATTGAGGATCTACGACTGAGTGGACAACCCTATGTGTATAGATATGTAGGTTTCTTGAAATATCCCCACCTTGGGAAGACTGACTACTGGAGACGTCAGTTAGATGATCTCAGCTTGGTTGTTTGGAGGACCTTATACATAGGGAAAGAGGCTTGGATTGACTGGATGGGTTAGAGGATAAATTTCTTTGTTTCTTGTCCTTTGACTGGAAGGACTTCATCTATCATTTAGAGCTTCATGGCTGGGCAAGTATTGTGATAGCATGACCATCCGTAGAGAATACCACAAGAGTGCACCGTTTATGCTCATTGCATTAATGAGGAGTATCGAGGGTAGTTTTTGAGAATATCTCTAGATATCGGTGTACATGAATTGATCGAGTTACAAAGGTCATCTTGGGATTACTTGGATGCTATTACAGATGCAAGGTTTACACCCCATTTCAGGGATCATTTTGCATGACATCCCTTCCCTTGATTCACAGATCTAGTAGGGAGAGAGCCTCAGATTGATAAGGGAGATGTAGCTCAGAGGGTTGGTGGACAGAGGGGTCCCAAAGAAGTACCACAAAAGGGTCCAACTCATTCTAGAGAAAGTGGTGCCTCAGGTACCATTTCTAGCAGGGCACCTAGAGTTGGTCAACAATAACAACATGGGAAGGGAGGCACCCTTGCATTAGTTGGTGTTGAGATACCTTCTTCACAGGCTGTTGATGAGGAGATGAGATACACACAACTAGATCTCAATCTCGATGAGGTAGTTTAGAAGGTTTTCCAGTGTAGATTTGCATAAGTTGAGGAGGAGGGAGGAGAAAGAGATTAGACTTTGTAGGATACAATCCATACATTGAGAGGATGAGTTAGAACACTATAGGCATAACTACCAATGTCTCAGACATAGATAGAAGAGTGAGATCATGCCATTGCCAAGTGGGATGAGAGGATCCAAGGATTTTTTGGTGAGTGTGCAACTCTCTAGAGGGAGATCATACATCAGACCAGTAGAGTGGCCTACTATGTGGCAGCGTATAGCATTACAATTCATATAGCACAATAGGTGCTACCATATTCTTAGTACCTAGTGAGATCCAAGGGAGCAGGCCCCCCACTGAGAGTAGATTATCAGTACCATATTTTCTTATGCTGGTACTTGGCATTGTTGAATTCTGAGTATATTAGCATTGTATATCTTTTCTTTTAGTAGTTCTTGATGTTAGAATACTTCAGGGATAACTGAGAGGGGGGGGGCTGAATCAGTTATCAACAACTTTATCTTTTTCTTATACTTATTAATCTAGATTGATATAAAGTAAATGCGCATTCAGATAACACATTACACAACACATCAATTTGGTTATGGGGAAACCAAATGGTAAAAACCCCGGTGGGAATTAGTACCCACAAAGAAGTATACTATTTATAGTAATCCCTGTTAAAAGATCTTTCAACCCTGTTAGGAGTTGTTCATTACAATGCAGTAGTATAGTGACCTGGTTAAGGGTTTGACCCTATTAGGAGTCTTTTACAATAAACCTATTAGGGGTGGTGGACTCACTATCCAAGGACTCACTGTCCAAGTGGTGAAGGCTACAACCTTCTAGTTATTTGATACACACTATATCAACAAGGTGAACTAATGTTTGTGACACTACTTGTCTGATTAGTTCCTTTTGTGCCCCAATGCTTTAACCTCTTGTAAATCACTACAAAAATATTCTCTATATTCTGAAAGCTTCTACTTCAATATCTATATTATCAACATATGATAAATATAGCTCTGCTACTTTAACACTCTACTCTTCTTTTCCTATCTCTAGCTTTTGCAACTCTTCTTATCACAAATGACATTCTATAAGTACATACACCAAGTATGAGATCATGGGACCTGTTAGAAAACTCTTCATAACATCCCTATTGGCTCTACTAAGCGCGCAAGCATAATTACACTCACACAAGTATAAACTGAATAGACGCGTCGCTTCACTAAGTCGGCTTCACCAATTTAATCATAACTTTGCAATCTTCTTGAAATATGTTTGGCACCTTAGATTAATATCAACAACTCATAACTCATCATGAATATACACAGGCATATCCTAAAGATAGGCACAACTCAATAAACACATTACATACCTCGGCCTTAAACCGTTATTCCTCTTGAACTATAACCGTCAATAATAGAATTACATATCTTTACTGAAATATCATATCTGGGTCTGCGTGTATGAACATGGCATAATAAAAATGTCAAAAACATGTATCTATCCACACAAGTCTTCATGTCATCATTTGGATAAGTACATACAGAAGTATTGTTGTGTATTATATGTTGTCATCAATGACAAACATAAAATCAATCAACTGTTCAGAATCAAATCTCCAAAAATCTCCCCCTTTGGCATTGATGGCAACATATGATAAAAAAAAAAATTTGTTCATGGTGTCTTGTTTCATTTACAATCTTCTCAATATCCTCATCAAAGATTCATCTACACTGCTGCAGTTTCATAGACTGTGTTTTATATGTATATTCCCCCAGAGTATAAGCTCCTTGTATGTGTTCCTTGTTTTCCTCTTTGTTTGTGTTCCTTGTTTTTATTACATACTCCCCCATTGACATCAATGGAAAAGGGTGCCATAAACCATTATGCACAGGTACTACTCCAGAAGTAGAGTAGTCAACCATTCATCAGTCACATAGGAATGATGTGCTTGCTTCTTTCTTTAATCAGACTTAGGAGAAGGAATGACTCCCAACTTCTCCCTTAGATACTCAAAAGTATCCTGTGCTAAAGGCTTCGTGAAAATGTCTGCTAATTGATCTTTTGTGCTTACATAGTCCAATGTCACTTCCTTGTCTGCAAAATTTTCTCTCAGAAAATGGTACTTGATCTCTATGTGTTTTTTCTTTGCGTGCATCACGGGGTTCTTAGACATGTTAATAGTACTGGTGTTATCACAATGAATAACAATAGGATAGTCAACCTGAATACCAAAGTCTTTAACCATTTGCTTGATCCAAACAATTGTTGTATAATTCAATGCTGCTGCAACATATTTTGCCTTTGTTGTTGAATGAGAAATACAATTTTGCTTCTTGCTTGTCCAAGATACCAACCTTTCTCCAAGAAATACTACTCCTCCTAAAGTTCTCTTTCTTTCATCAATACAACCTACCCAATCTGCATTAGTATACACATGAAGTTGTGTATTCTATGATTTAGGATACCATAAACCATAGTCTATAGCTCCCTTAAGATATCTAAATATCCTCTTGATTTCCATTAGGTGATTATGCTTGGGTTCAGCTGCAAATCTTCCAACAATGCCAACTACATTAGATATGTTAGGTCTTGATTGAGTTAGATAAATAAGCTTTCCAATCATAGATTTGTACAATGTTTTATCAACTGCTGTGGATTTATCATCTTTTGAAAGTTTACTTCCTATGATCATAGGAGTGCATACTAGCTTGCAATCCTCCATCTTGAAGGTTTTCAATATTTCCTTAACATATTTTGACTGATTAATGAATATTCCTTTATCTGTCTGTTTTACATTCAGTCTAAAAAAGTATTTTATAGGACCAATCATGCTCATTTCAAATTCATTCTGCATTTCTTTTGCAAATGTCATACTAAGCTTGTAATTACCTCCAAAGATAATGTCATCAACAAATATGGCAACTAATAGTAATCCATCAGGTGTTTCTCTTGTGAACAAGTTGCAATCTGCTACTCCTTTCTTGAATCCAATCTTGGTGAGATAACCATCT
>MU228197.1:523963-552405 GCA_018584345.1 Thuja plicata | reverse complement strand
ATTAGTACCCACAAAGAACTATACTATTTATAGTAATCCCTATTAAAAGATCTTTCAACCCTGTTAGGAGTTGTTCATTACAATGCAGTAGTATAGTGACCTGGTTAAGGGTCTGACCCTGTTAGGATTCTTTTACAATAATCCTGTTAGGGGTGGTGGACTCACTTTCCAAGTGGTGAAGGCTACAACCTTCTGGTTATTTGATACACACTGTATCAACAAGGTGAACTGCTGTTTGTGACACTGCTTGTCTGATCAGTTCCTTTTTTGCACTGATGCTTTAACCTCTTGTAAAGCACTACAACAATCTTCTCTGTGTTCTGAAAGCTTCTACTTCAATATCTATATTATCAACATATGATAAATATAGCTCTGCTTGTTTAACACTCTACTCTGCTTTTCTTATCTCTGGCTTTCGCAACTCTTCTTATCACAAATAACCTTCTATAAGTACATACACAAAGTATGAGATCATGGGACCTATTAGACAACTCTTCATAACATCCTTGTCAGCTCTACTAAGCGCGCAAGCATAATTACAATCGCGCAAGTATAAACTGAATAGACGCATCACTTCACTAAGTCGGCTTCACCAATTTAATCATAACTTTGCAATCTTCTTGAAATATGTTTGGCACCTTTAGATTAATATCAAAAACTCATAACTCATCATGAATATACACATGCATATCCTGAAGATAGGTGCAACTCAATAAACACATTACATACGTCAGCCTTAAGCCATTATTCCTCCAGAACTGTAACCGTCAATAACATAATTACATATCTTTATTGAAACATCATATCTGGGTCTGCGTGTATGAACATAGCATAATAAACATGTCAAAAACATGTATCTATCCACGCAAGTCTTCATGTCATCATATGGATAAGTACATATAGAAGTACTGCTATGTATTATATGTTGTCATCAATGACAAACATACAATCAATCAACTGTTCAAAATCAAATCTCCAACACTTGATGCATAACATGATGTGTAGTAGGATCTTAGTTCCATATGTGATGTGCTTGAACCTTGATGTTCTATTTGTTGTGATGGGTAATATCATGCTCTGTTTCTATTGAGTGTTTGTTTTGTAGATAGATAACCTTAAGGAGATAAAATGCAATTGATCGCTTCAACAAAGGATTCGATAATCGAAGGGATAGCTCCCCTCTTAATCTTTTTTGTGTGTTCTTTGTTATAATACTAGAATGAAAGCCTAGGACTGAAGTTCACCCTACACAACATGAGTATTCAAGTCATTGATTCTAGTACTCCTTATTTTCATCATTGGGTTGTTGGGACATCAAATCCAATACAACCCTTATTGGTGCCACTTGGTGATAAGGATATGAGTATGACCTTCATCAGATAAAATATGGGAAACAATGTAAGCATCCAGGTATAAGGACTAGGATGAACTAAATATTGTCTTTAGTTGATATCTCAAAGATACACCCGTATCAAGGCATTCATAACCATTTAACTATGATTGCATCCTTATGTAAATAGGTAGATTAACAAGCAAGGAGATAGTTCCAACCTCACCTTAGCATGCAAGGAAGTAGGTTTGAGGGATGTGAGGCTTATCCACTTGAATATGGAATATCTAACCACATACACCCTACTCACTTAAGACTAAGGATCATTGGGACCACAACAATAGGCATAAATCAAAGAAAATATCATGAAATTCATTGATAACAGACAACATTTAGGAAAAGAAATCTTTTAGCAAACATTCAGCATGTGCAAGGTGTTTGCATGGATGTTGAGAAACACCATTGTGCTTGTGATGAGCCAATTTTTTGAGAATTTTATCTGAGGTGTGTTGAAAAAAATAGATGTGTCCAAATAGGTAGTGTTAAGAAACACTGGTTGATTAAGGTGTTGAAAAACACTAGTGATGTTAGTGGAAAATTGTCTGGTGACTAAAAGAGTCAAGTAGCTAATGGTGATGATCAGGACATCTGATAAGGTATGCTGACTTGAGAACCAAGAGAAGATCCTAAGACACAAGTATTCGATTAGTTTCAAACTTAAGATGTCAACTTTACTACTAGCACGAGGTTAGAATAGTCAAGCAACACGTTGATAGATGGAGCACTGATTACAAGTGGTGGTTGTTGCCAAGTTTTCACCAATTGGTAGAATTGCTATTTTTTCTACCAAGGCGCCTGTTCCCAGGTTTTCATCGAGGTACTTTTTTCTCTTTTCAATTTTTTTTTGCCTTTTTTTTTTTTACTTTTTTACTTTTTTTTATCCATCAAGGCACATGTTTGCCAGGTTTTCACTAGGATGATCATTTTTTAAGGACATTTTCCAAATGTTTTTGTCTTTTCTTCTTTTTACTATTTTTGGTATTTTTTTAGGATCATTTTCTCTGTATAGGTATTGCTCAAAATGTCTAGCTGTAGAACTTCTTTAGGTGGAGCACACTGAGGGGGTCAATAAATGTTTCCCCTTCTAGATTTGATAGTTGATAGGCCCTAGAGCCAAATGTTGTAGTGATCACAAAGGGACCCAACCAGTTGGGTTCAAACTTTCCCTTTTGCCCGCGATGTTGTTGATTCTTTGGATTCTCTTTGAGTAAAAGGTCTCCAACTTGGAATTATCAATGTCTTACTTTCTTATTGTAACCTCTAAACATTATTTTCTGATAGACCCTTAGGTGGTCAAATGATTCTCTTCTTCTTTCATCAAGTAACTCAAGCTCCTAGATTATGGAAATCTAATAGTCTTGATAAGTTACGAGTTCATGCAAGGAGACTCAAAGTGATGGTATCTCTACTTCAATGGATAGCACAACTTCTGCGCCATTTACCAAGGAAAATGGAATTGCCCTGTGGGTGTGCAATTTCTAGTTCAGTAAGCCCATAAGGCAAGATTGAGTTGAAGATACCAATCCATCCCTAATTTACTTACTGTTCTATGGAAAAATTTCAATATATTCTTATTAGAGGCCTCAGTCTATCCGTTCCCTTGAGGATAGTAAATAGAAGAACAATGTTGAGTAATCTAGAATTTATCACACAATTCATTTGTATCTTTGTTTTTAAATTTTCCTCCATTTTCAGTGATGATAGAGGAGGGTATCCCATATCTACAAATGATATAGTTCAGGATGAACATAGAGACTTGTTTTCTAGTTTCCTTAATGAGGGGACCTGCTTCAACCTACTTCGTAAAGTATTATGTTGCAATGATAATGAACTTGTGTCACACAGATGAGGAGGGATATATTTTCCCTATTAGATAAAAGGCCCATTGCTGGAATGGCCAGTGAGTGATAAAAGATAAAAAATCATGCACAGGAGCATGAATCAGGTTACCATGAGTTTGGCAGTTCTTGCAAGTTTTGGAAAATTGAATAACATATTTTTCCATGTAGGCCTAGTAGTACCCTACTTGCAATAGTTTCTTAGCTAACAAAAGATGATTTGAGTGAGACCCACAGATACCTTTTTGGGCTTCCTTTAGTGCATGCTCAGACTCGTTGCAATCTAGACACCTAAGGAGAGTACCATCAAGACCTCTTCTATACAATTCATTAGCCATGATTTAGTAACTTGAGGCATTTCCTATGAGGCTTCTTTTCTCATTTTTGGATAGGTCATCAAGGGTAATTTGGTCATAAAGGTAAGAGTAGATTTGGATATATATGGAGGGTTCAATGCCCATGATCAAACACTCAATGTGGGATTCAGAAGAGTCATATGCGGGAAAGGGGAGGTCTTCCACCAAGGATTCATAGATAAAATGATGTTCTTCTAATTGTAGCATTGAGGCTATATTAGCCATAGTGTCATCGATATTGTTTGATGCTCTTGGTACTTGTTGAAAGGTGATAAACACAAAGTACTTCTTGAGGTCATCAACCATCCTTTTATACAGCATGAGATTTTCATCTTTGGTTTGGTACTGGTCATTAAGTTGGTTTACCACTAGATGGGACTCACCGTAGATATGTAGTTCTGTAATTTTCCACTTAATACTCATCTTCAATCCATTTTCCAAAGCTTCATACTCAGCTATATTATTTGTGCACGGGAACATCATCTTATATTCTTTGGGGGTCTTGTAACCTTGTGGTGTAATAAAGAGTAATCTGACACTAGACCCTTGTTGTGTGAATGATACATCAAAGTACATCTTCCATGTGTTCTCTGTGAGATGCAGGATAGCTTCATTTGGAAATTCTATGAGAAGAGGTTGATTATCTTGAAGAGGAGCATCTGGAAAATGATCCACAATAACTTATCCTTTGATGGATTTTCTATCCACGTATTCAATGTCAAACTTTCTGAATATCATTACCCATTTAGCCAATCATCCAGTGAGGTTTTCTTTGTTCAACAAGTATTTCAAAGGATCAATCTTAGCAATTAACTTGATAGAATGTTTTAGCATGTAGTGTCTAAAATTTTAAGAAGAAAATAACACAATCAGAAAAGTCTTCTCAATGATGGTGCAGTTATGCTCATATGAAACCATTGTCCTACTTATATAGTATATTTCCCTTTCTTTTCCTATCTCATCGTGTTGTGATAACAGGGCTCCCAGTAATGTTTTTGTTTTTGAAATATGTAGAAGAAGATGCTTTATTGGTATCAGATCCACTAACATAGGTAGATTTGTGAGGTATTCTTTGATTTTTTGGAAATGTATATCACACCCTTCACCCCATTTGAAGGTCACTCCTTTATGCAATGTCTTCATGAAAGGTTGAGATTTTTCCGTGAGTTATGAGATAAGCCATCTAATTGATTGGAGCTTTCCTTGTAGAGTCCTGACTTGACTAATGTTTTGAGGTGGTTGCATTTTTCGTGATTGCTACAACTTTTTCAGGATCAACCTAAATCCCTTTAGCTAATACAATATACCCTAGAAGCTTACCGGAGGTCACCCCAAAAGAACACTTTTTAGGATTTAGCCTGAGCTTGAATTGTTCCATTCGGTCAAGAATCTTTGCTAGATCATCCAGGTGAGTAATTCATTTTGTTGAATTTTCCAAGGTGTCATCCACATAGTCTTCCATTGTTTTGTGCATCATGTCATGGAATATGGTGGTCATGGCCCTTTGATATGTTTCCCCCACATTCTTGAGACTGAAAGGAATGACATTCCAATAGAAATTTCCCCAAGCACATGTGAAAGTGGTCTTCTCTTGATCTTTAGGAGCTATCCTTATCTGGTTGTATCCTAAAAATCCATCCATCAGGGAATACATATCATAACCACCTTTGAGATCTACAATCATGTCAATGTTTGGCAATTGCAAATCATCTTTGGGACAAGCTTTGTTCAAATCTTTGAAATCAGTGCAAACCTGAATTGATTTGTCGCTCTTAGAAACATGCACAATGTTGTAGATCCAATCAGAATATGCTATAGCACAAATGAATTTAGCTTTCAATAATTTCTCCAATTTAGGTTTGACTAATAGTGCCACATGGGGGTGCATTTTTCTAAGCTTTTGTCTGACTGGCTTGACCCCTGGAGAAATCAACAGGTGATGCATGATAAAATCTGTGTCGAGGCCTGGCATGTCTGAATAGGACCAAGAAAATTTGATCTTCTTCCTCATGAAGAATTGAGCGAATTCCTATTTTTCTTCTTGAGATAGAGATTGTGCCAAATATATCAACTGAGGTGCTTCAGTTGTTCCTAGATTGACTGGTTGTGTAGGTTCTATCAATACTAAAGAGAACTCTTGAAAATGATTAGGTATAAAATCAAGCTTCTTATCCTATAGCTCCTTGGAGAGGTTTTCACCATTGGATATGCCATTTATTTTTACTATTTTGGGTTTTGAAACTGCCACAAAGTGGTTTTCACTCTCAGACCTATTTTTTTTTAGGCTGATAAACTCGACGTCCCCCTATGTCATAATTACACTCATTATACTAGTGGAAGAGGTAAGGGGTTCAATGGCATTCAGGTAACAATCCAAGGTGTAGTCATTGGGTGAGTTGATAAGGTTTAAAGGTTCGGTCAGGTTCCATTAAATGAGCTCAAGATGAACAAGGGGTAAAGATTCAATAGGTTCCAAGGATAACACTATGTTATTAAGATCAAGGTTCTCAACTGGTAAGAGAAGATCTACAATGGTACTTTCTGAAGGACTACCTAGACCATGACTTGTCCTTGAATTACTATTGGAGTCATTGTTAGTGTTGTGCGAGTTTGAGACAACTGACCTAGGATTAGTGTTTTGATTCCCCTCACAAGCGGACATCCATTCTATGAAAGTCCTTAGTGGGATGATTGCAATTATTGCAGTGGACTAGAAGCATGTATGAGGAGTCATGCCAACATTCGTAAGGCTCCAAGTTGTTCCATCTTCCTCCTTAGAGTCCTGAATTTCCAGTGGAAGAGTGTTTCTATTATTACCCCCAAAGTTATAATTTATGTTAGGAGGAAGGGGTGTTATGTCATTATCTTAAGAATATTTGTCAGAATATTCTTTGAAAGCCTAAGCTACATGGTGAGGAGAGGTTGTTGTTTGAGCAACATTAAAAATTTCTCCTAGCTCAAATTGGGGAGCATACTTATGAATGACATCAATCTCAATATCCATTGTGGCATCAAAGAAATAATCCCACTTATATCCATTAGATTCTATTTCAAAAAAGCAAGGTAGATCTAGCACATGGGTAGGAACCACAGTTTGTCCACGGTTAGGATGTTTCTCATCTAATACATTCCCCACTTTTTCCTCATAGTCATAGTAAATGTGATTGTGTTGTAGAGACGCCTACACTTTCATCAGGGTTAGTTTCATTAACACCCCGCTGAGCCTCATTATGGTGTACTGGGTCATGTTCCATACTTTTTTTGAGTTTGGGTGAGGTAAATTGGAGCTTCTTTAAGGGCATGCACTCAGTCATCTATGAAATGAGGGAGATCTAGTATGTGAGAGAAGAAAACAAGTTGCCCCAAATTTGGATGTCTATCTGCAGATTCTCTTCCTTGTTCTAGATTGGATTCATCCATAGATAAGCCACCTTGTTAGGCATGACTTGTTGTCCTTTCTACCTATAATAGTGGAGATTTGGGTTAATTTGGTTTGAAGAGAGTTCTATAATGATACTTGAATGATTTTCAGATGTAAGGTTCCCCTTGGTATCCAGGATCTTGAATGTGAAGTAGTCTTTCAAAAGATAATGGAACAAACTCTTCTTCTTCCTCACTCTCATCCTCAGATATTTATATGTGAGGATTGGCAGGGATACTACTAATGGACGGGTGGGATCCCTATTTATGGTATCCTAATCCTATCTTGTCTATGGGAATGCAAAATTCAACATGTATTCTATCTGTTGGTGCTCAAATCAACAGATTGGATTTCCAATGGACTTGCCAATCCAATGTTGGGAAACCCGAGTGATTTGGCCAACTAACAAGTCACAACCAAGACAAGGTTGGAACTTCTGCAATTCTGGCTTTGCAAAACCAAGGCTGGTAGGCCTATACCTTGACTTATCCTTCAATTTACAAGGATTTTAATAGAAGATAAGAAACACTTCAACCTTCTCTCTCAAGTATTGCAAGGAACTTGAAATAAATCTAATAGAAATCAATATATCGTGAACTATAAACTGAAATAGTTTAAGTAATTGAAAGAATGTTTAGTAAATGTGTATGTAATTTGAAATGAATAGATAGATAAGATAGCACAAAACTATAAAAAATGAACTAAATAACTATAATTCAAATAATGATTAGACCAATGCCTTATTCTACCATGGGCAATAGAGTCAAGATCATTCCAATCTTATGTTCAACCTCAGAGATAGTTTTACAAGAAAACTTATCACTTCAAAGGTGTTATGGAATGTACATGCAACCTAAAACAAATTCAAAGATATTTCAAATGGGTAATACTTCTTAGATGATAAACCAATTGACTAAGGCCTCAATCAATAGAATTTAACCATGCAAAATGAGAAAACCAATTGAAAATATAGACTATAAATAAAATCAGGTAGCATGCACATCAAACTATCACTTTGAAGAAGTTCTATTGGTTTATCCAAGGGACCAATTGTAAAATGATAATGAAACTATTACACATGTGAAAGAAAAAGGACTTATCTTTATTGATTTTGAAAAAATAGTACATCCAGGTCCATGTTATATTTGTTGATTAAAAACTATCCAAATATGTGAAATTGTATTATATTGTATTTCCCTCTCTTTACATTTTACATTGTGTGTGGTGTGTGTGTGTGTGTGTGGCTTTCACACCTTTTTAGGGTGAAAAGACACATTTCTTATTACAAATTATTTTGAAAAAACAATAAACTAACTAAAAAAATAACTACCTAACTTTCAGATTTGGCTTTGGTCAAAAATCCAAAACACCTTGTGAAAAGCTAATATTTATGCTGCAAATAGGAAATTTAATTTCCTGAACTGGGTCATTTTTAGATTTTTAAAATTTGACCATCTTTATCCTCTGTCAAAATCATCTTTGTAGTAGGTCTAAATTCTAGGATTTTCTGAAGGCTTTGATTAGTTAGTTCTATTTATTTGTTTCATAAAGCTTCCTTCCTTTGATATTATTTTTATGGAGAAACATGCTTCTTGATAATGGATTGGGACTTCTAAATTATCAAAATTTAGGGTACCACCAGTGGCTCTTTCTAGGGAAGTATGCTCCCTGTGAGCATAGCGAGATTCCAGCTATCTCTGGAGAAGTAGACCAAGTATCCACACTTAATCTGATGCAAAGTGATTTGGTTCTCATCCTTAAGATTTGTCTTTATACCAATAGGCTCATGAATAAATTTGATAGGAACTTTCAATTGGGTGGCCCTAGGCCCCCAAAAAATGAACACTGCTTCTTTCCTCTATCGAAGACATAATTTTGATCATGTAATACTTTGGATCTCTTGAATATGATGCCACCACTCTCATGGACAACATTAATTTCTTTATTAACACACTTTGAATTTTGTTTACCTTTAGAAAATTCAGTAGGTGAACTATAGTCCTTGCTAAATAGAAGATCCCCATACATTTGATCAACCCTACAAGTAACTAGATTAAGCTCTTCTGCTTGGATGCCTTTATGTATACAATCTTCCCTATACTCAAGATGTTGTTTCTTTTCACAAAAAGGATTTGGACATAACTCACATTCATGAACTTCCTTCTTATCAAGAATTTGATCAGATAGGATACTTGGATAATTTTCAGAACTAATCTTCCACACATTCTCCTCATTATGTCTATTTGATTCCATCTCATCTTCACATGTTTGATACAACTTCCTCTCATAGAATGAAATAATGCATGTCTCACTTTCTGAATACACTTCCCCATACATATTTTGAGTTTCATCATCTTCAAAATGATCAATAGGCTCACTGTCTTTATCATAATGTTGATGGACTTGATTGCATATAAAATACTCTTCAAATAATGGATTCAAGGATATAGAGAAATCAGGCATATCTCCATGAGAGATTTCATCTGAAACTTTGTCATGTTCATATGTTGGATGTTGTTCTATTTCATCTCCATTATTTGATTCTTGATCTAGTACCCCCTGAGTATGTACTGATCCATCAACTTGATTATCAGGGTACATTGAGAAAAAAATTGACAACTCTTCTCAACATGTTTTTGATATTCCATGTCTAGTAAATATGAGATTTCTTCTGTACTGAGAAGATCTTCTTCCTTATCATCATGGTCATTGATACCTGTTTCCATGCAAATCTCACTATGTATAGATTCCACTTCAATTTGATCTAAATTTTCTTCCTTTGTGTCATCATTCTTTTCTTCCCTCAATACTTCACATATTTTCTCAAGAAAAGCTAGTAGTTATCCAATTCATTACGAATTGTGCAGTGAACAAGAGAAGAGAAAAGATGCTAAAGAAAATCTGAAGGAGAAGAAAGTCTTCATCAGTCCTGATCAACAAGTTGAGGAAAGAGCTAGATTCTGCAGACACCGACGAACAGTGCGACAAGCATCACAGAGAAGAACATTGTGGAGAAAAGGTATAAGTGATTATATTGATTAGAGAGGTAATGGACTTACAATAGATCTAAAAAATTTCAATTGAGTTGTATGTATGAACACATCATTAGTGTTTCAGTTTAACCATTGAATCATAAAGCCTCTTAATCGAGGACTTAAAATTCTTTTACAATTGAGATACATCCCAAGGAGTATAAAAAAATTTGATCACAAAAGTAGCATTGGATATTCCAGATACCTATTGATAGGCCAAGAGAGTTTGATCAAGGATGGTAGAATTAGATGTCAGATACTATTTGACAAACTATTTCTAAATCCTCTAACAAGGTCACACCTAACAGTGTGTTTGTAACCTTTAACGGGGTCGGCTCCTAATAGAGCTCACTTCAGAAGAGTGAAAACTTGGTCACTTCAGAAGAGTGAAAACTTGGGGTACCGGTCCTAGTGGTTTTTCTCTTATTTTAGATGAATTCACTAAATTTTGAATCCCAGCTGCACTCACCATATGACCAGTGATAAGCAAAAGTTTGAGACTTTTGAATACTATAAAGGTAGTTCAGTAAGAATGAGTAATGACACACCTTGTCAAGTTGAAGGTAGATGAGCTATAATGTTGAATAAATAGATAAAATGTGAAAATTCTTATTGGGTAAATGGATTGAATTATAATCTATTGAGTGTTTCTCAGTTGAATAATTTATGTCATAAAGTAGCATTTGAAAATAAGAAGGCAATGATCTTTGATAAATCAAGAAATCTGATTGGTACCGGTGAGCAGACAAAAGGTAACTTATTCTATCTGAATGATACTGACACCACTTGTTTGATTGCTACAAATGAAGACATATGGTTGTGGCACAAAATATTGTGTCATGTGAACTTTGACAACATGATAAAGATTAACAAAAAGAGAAATGTTTGAGGCTTACCGACGATGAAGCCTGACAACATCATGTTTAAGAATTGTCAAATAGGTAAAATGAAAAAGTCTAGTTTCAAAAGAAAGACCCATACATCTGATGCAATTCTAGAATTAGTGCATACTAATTTATGTGGACCTATGAGGACAAAGAGTTATTATGGAGATAGATATTTTATTCTCTTTGTTGACGATTACTCTAGAATGATGAAAGGCATGTTTCTAAAAGATAAATAAGAAGCATTTAAAATGTTTAAATGGTATAAGGAAATGGTTGAGAAGCAAAGTGGTAAGGATTTAAAATGCTTAAGGTCAAATAGAGGAGGGGAATTTATTTTAGATGAATTCACTAACTTTTGTAATGAGCATGGAATCAAAAGACAGGTCTCTGCACTAAGAACACCACAGAAAAATAGAATTTCTAAAAGAAGGAACAAATCCATAGTTGATTGTGTAAGGACACTAATGATAGAGAAAGGAATCACCTAAATCTTCTAGAGAGAAGCTGTCAGTACTACTATTTATACATTGAAGAGAGTACAATTGAAGAAATACACCAAAAGGACACCTTATGAGCTTTGGTATGGATACACACCCAATGTAAGTTATTTCAAAAAATTTGGCAGTCAATGTTATATTCTAAAAGATGATAAAAATGGAAAATTTGAATCCAAGAGTGATAAGGAATATTTCTAGGGTATTCTACCAAGAGCAAGGCTTATAAATGTCTAAACAAAGCCTCTAACAAAATTGTTGAAAGTGCAAATGTAAAGATAAATGAATTTGCAGAGAAAAATGAAAAGGAAAGCACTAAAGAACCAAAGGACTACAATAGGTTTACTTACAATGAGGAACCTAACACTCTACCCAACCAACAATGTAGTGCTCCCAAGCAACAGATCATTGCACCTGAGCATCGGGCTGCAAATATTGACGATCAAAATATTGCTAAAAATGATGCACAAAGTGATGGAGAATAGAATGATGAACAAAATGATGATCAAGCCGATAGACAAAGAACTGAACCTATACTTGCAAGATATGTCAGAAGGAACCATCCATAGAACCAGATTATAGGTGACAAGAAGGCTAGTATGAGAACTAGAAGTAAGTATCTAAATACAAGATGTCTTATTTGTGATTATGAGCCCAAATCTGTCAATGTTGCACTAGATAATGATGAATGGATAATTTCTACGAATGAAGAGATTGAGCAGATAGAGAAAAACAAGACATGGACACTTGTACCAAGACCAGATGACAAAGAATGTCATCAGTAAAAAATGGATATTCAGGAATAAGCTGAATGAAAATCGAGAAGTCATGAGAAATAAAGAAAGACTAGTATGCAAGGGGTATGCACAAGAAGAAGGAATCGACTATGGAGAGACCTTTGCATCTGTTGCTAGGCTAGAAAGAGTAAGAATATTACTTGCTTATGCTGCATGTAAAGGATTCAAGGTATATCAAATGGATGTCAAGTCTGCATTTCTAAATGGAATACTTGAAGAAGAGGTATACATTGAACAACTAGAAGGGTTTGTTGATCCAAACAAGAGGGACATGGTATGTAGACTACACAAAGCCCTGTATGGTTTGAAACAAGCACCCCAACCCTGGTATGAATGACTTCATTCCTATCTTATAAGTATTGGATTTGTAAGGACTAGTGAAAACATTAATCTTTATTTGAAGGAAGATACTGATGCTAACATTTTGATTGCTGAGATATTTATTGATGACATCATATTTCAAGGAAATGATATGCTATGAAAAACATTTGAAAATGAAATGAGCAAAGAGTTTGAGATGTCTATGTTTGGAGAGATCAAGTTCTTTCTTGGTTTGCAGATCATGCAACAAGATGAAGGTATTTTCATTACACAATCCAAGTACATCAAAGAAGTACTAAAAATATTTAAGATAGAAGAGTCCAAACCAATTGGAACACCGATGGAAACTGGATGCAAACTGACAAAGGAAGACAAGTCATCAGAGGTAAATTAGACTTTGTATAGATCAATGATTGGAAAATTCATGTATGTTGTACACACTAGACAAGATATTGCACATGCAATAGGAATAGTTGCTAGATTTCTACTAATCCCAGAGAATCACATATGACTGTTGTGAAAAGAATCCTAAGATATCTAAAGAATACCGAGGAATATGGCTTATGGTACAAAAGAGAAGGCAAATTTGAACATAAGGTCTTTACCGACACTGATTGGGCTGGAAATATTGATGACTGGAAGAGCACAACTGGAGGAGCATTCTTTATGGGTGACAGACTTGTCACATGGATTAGCAAGAAGCAAGGATGCATCTCTCAATCTACTATAGAGGCAGAGTATGTTGTTTCTGCTGCAAACTACTCAAATATTGCATGGATCAAATAGTTACTGGAAGGTATGCATATGAAAATTTTAGAACCAGTAATCATCTATTGTGATAATACAAGTGCAATAAACATGTCCAAGAATCTAGTCATGCATGCTAAAACAAAGCATATTGCCATCAAGTATCATTATTTGAGAGAAAAAGTTTAGGCAAAGGAAGTGATACTTGAGTATGTAAAATCATAGGAACAATTGGTTGATATCATCACCAAGCCACTACCCAAGGATGCATTCAAATACTTGAGAAAGAGACTAGGGGTAAGACCCTTGTCTACTGGTCAGTAAGCTGACTAGAAGGCTGCATCAGCCTACATATTATTAGAATATCATTCATGTTGATGCAAGCATAGAGATGGACTTCAAAGATACATCTATACACCAAGTTATTTATCCAATCCGAGAACTAGAGTTATTACCAATGGATTGGGAAATTTAAGGAATATATTATGGCTAGAAAAGATCCATTTGACATTGCTGTCAAAATACTTGTTTTGCAAAATCTGTGTTTGCAAAAAGATTTGTTTGGCATTGCTGTCAAAGGGAGAGATTATATCCTTTATCATCTCAGGAAGAGATCATATCCATCGAAGTATCCATAGGGAGAAAATGTAATAAGAAAGGGAGAGTGCACACAAAGGAAGAGAATTACTGACAAAAGACATCACAAGAAAGGAGAAAATTCAAAGGGAGAGAATTTGACATAGAAGGAGAACACATCACATCAAAGAAGGAAAGATTCTACATCTATCCAGTAAAGGGATTAAAGACAAAATAAATCTGCAAGCATCAAATCAAAGCTAGTTGAGCTTACTGATAGCCAGACATTTGTAATAGTTACATTAGGAAAGCTTGATGAAACCATATATTTCATATTGTATTAGTAATAGTATAGTATGATAATGTAGTATATTTTCATCAATGCCAAAGGTAGAGATTGACGAAATGTAATTGATTGAATGTTTTAAGATATTAAGTTGATGATCATGCAAAGGCATTAAATTAGTTAATGTATTGTATTGTCATTGATGTCAACTTGATATAATCTATTTGGTCATTGAAATACTGCCAAAGACTTCAAACAACCAATGAATCAAGACTATGCTATCAGTAATGCATACAATTCAAGTATTCACTAAGTGACTGCATACATCGAGGATCAGAGTAAAAGAGCAGAGTCACAATGTTACCTGATGAGCTAATGCACAACATTACCGATGAGCAGAGTTACAGTGTTGCCCAATGAGAAAAACACAGAGTAACACGACGAAAATAATTTTAGTGTTTCCCGATGGAGAAGACAAGGATGGAGATCCCAATGACAACTAAAGTCACACTGATGGAATAGTCAGTTATCACCGATGACTAGCTAAAGTGTTGACAGACAGAACAAAGAGTATAGAAAATGAAAAAATGATTAGCCGTTAAGAAGCTAAAGATAGAATTAATGGATACTTATCATTGTTTTAATCATCTAGATAAAGTCAAAGATAAGTAATTGATTTAAAGCTGATTTTTCCAGTTGGAAAGAAGATCTCTTTGAGATAAATCAGGATTTTTCTTTAAATCTATTGGCGAGAATTGTAGAACACACCAAGAATCAAGAAAGCCAAGAAAAGGGGAAATCATGTCTATATAGAGACAAACCCAATTCATTACAAATTGTGGAGTGAACAAGAGAAGAGAAAAGATGCTAAATAAAATCTAAAGGAGAAGAAAGTATTCATTCAGTCTTGATCAACAAGCTAAGGAAAGAGCTAGATTCTGTAGACACTGACGAATAGTGAGACAAGCATCATAGAGAAGAACATTGTGGAGAAAGGTATAAGTGACTATATTGATCAAAGAGGTAATGGACTTACAATAGATCTGAAAATATGTAATTAAGTTGTATGTATGAATAGATCATTAGTGTTTCAGTTCAACCATTGAAGCATAAATCCTCTTAACCAAGAAGGAATTAAAATTCTTTTACAATTGAGATACATCCCATGGAGTATCAAAAAGTTTGATCACAAAAGTAGCATTGGATATGCCCGATACCTATTGACAGACCAAGAGAGTTTGATCAAGGATGGTAGAATTAGATGTCAGATACTAGTTGACAAACTATTTCTAAATCCTCTAACAAGGTCACACCTAACAGTGTGTTTGTAACCTTTAAGAGGGTTGGCTCCTAACAAAGCTCACTTTAGAAGAGTGAAAATTTGGATTACCGGTCCCAGTGGTTTCTCCCTCAATAGGGTTTCCACATTAGAATCCTTGTGTTATGTGTTTATGGTTTATTACTTTACTATTTTACATTTCACATATGCATTTCTAGATTGATCGGTATACTCTGCATATTTACTGTGTTTCGATAAATAGTTAACTATTTATCGGTAATCATACAGGAGAAAGATTTACAAAGCATTCCAACAAGTAGAAAATTGATTAAATTATTTCAAGGCATACATCTTGTAGGATAGAAGATAACTTGAGACATAATTAGTGGTTATAAGTTTTAAGGGTTGATTTAAGGATTAATTTTTTAGGCCACTGATTCACCCCCCCCCCCCTCAGTTATTACTAACACCTTGTAGTTTCTAGCACTAGAGAATCTTTGTGTTCTTTTCTAAGCTTTTCCTGCATTGCTTTCCTTTGACATATATCTCCATATTCTATAAGAGATTCATAGTCCAATGTGGTTGGATCACACTTTGGTATTTTAATGATTTCATCAAGTGTGACCTCCAACTTACTCTTGTTGGTTTTCTTCTTCTTCTTTTGTGATGCACCTGTATGCAAAACTATTGCAAGTTTTTATGGTTTCTCTGATGTGTTGCAGGATTGATTCGGTGGTGTTGTACCTTTTACCCACTACTCGGGGTTTGCCTTTTGGTTGTGTGTGGATGTCTCCTCATCAACCTTTAGTGTAACTACAACATCTCCTTCAGTGTTCTTAGGAGTGGTATCAACTGGCTTATCGTGTTCACCTTTCTCATTTTGCACTTCATTTGTATCTTTCATTTGTGCATCCTTTTTGGTGTTATCTCCTTCTTTTTGTGTGTGATCTATATTTGTAACATTTTGATATCCTCCGGTGAATACATGTTCATCAGTTGTCTCTTTCTTCTTATCAGATGTATCTTTTTGTTCATCACTACCCATACTCTCTAGTATGCTTGCTTCCTTCTCTAGTGATTTCTTCTTTTCTGAGATAATGTTGATAGCTTGTATCAACAATGGTATCTGTCCTGGTGTGTCTACCTATGCTAAATCTGTTGTAGTTTCCTATTCATTGGTTTGGTCCTTGACAGTAGTGACATCTTCATCTCTCTGTACTTCATCTACAGGATCTACTCCGGTAACATCTATGATTGTATTATCCGACCATGTTTCATCTGAAATGTCCATATCCTTGTTGGATTTTGTGTTCAATGATTCTTCATTAACATCCTCATCATTAATAAGAATATGATCGAGGCTCTGTTTATCCTGATCATCTTTGTTCGGTTGCTTGTTGGTAAGAGAAATTTGTGGCTTGGGACTTGTATCCTTTTTAGGTATATCAAGTATCTTTCTCCATACAGTCTCACTCTTCCTGTCTAGTTGAAGTAGATGTCCTTGAAGTACTTGATAGGATCTTAACTTTGGTGAAAACCTTTTGGAGTGTTTCTTCATTATCTCTTCAATTTCCTCTTTTTAGATTCGGGAGACATGATAGAAACTAGGGCTCTTTCCCTAATCTGTTTCTCAGAGTGTAATGCAAATGTCCATCTTGTTGAAAATCTATTCAAAAGTTCTTTTGACATATTATCTACCACTTGTATTGGAATATATTTGAATATATACATCATTTTGATAATTGTCTCTTTTATTTTATTTTGATCCTCGGGATCCAGTGTTAGCCATTTCTTAATCTTGCGATCATTTTTTGTACCCAATTTGATAATAGAAGCACATACCTCATCAATAGTTTCAGGAATATTACTCTTTTCTTTTTGGACAGATTCATCCTATTGAGTATCTTCGATATCTTTCTTGGTTTGGATTTAGTTCCTTCTTCTCTTTAGTTTTTTGGTATGTTTGGTTTGAGGTTTTCATTTGTAGGTCCTTACTTGACCTTTTTTTATCAGTGAAGGACTTGCATCCTTTGTTGTTTGACTCCTGGTCCTAGTTGTAGCAGTAGTCCTTGGCTTCTTTAGTGGTGGTGGAGGTGGTGAATCAGAATCTGTGGACTCTAATTCACTCTCCTTCTCTTCACTAACGGATGACTGAACCTTGGTTTCTTTAGTCTATTATGTTTCCTCCTCATTCACCGACAAATTTTATTTCAAGGTCTTAACCATTTCACCTTTCTTTTTGTCAATATTTTTCACAACTAAGCCAGTTTTAATCCTCTCTTTGGCTTCCTCGTAAGTTCCAAACATAGGTTTTGATTTGTCTAATGGCTCATTTATCAATTCCTCAATAGCATTTGATGCTTGATCTATGTTCACCTCATATTCAAGTCAAGCCAGCCATGTCGTCCTTGGTATAGCTGGCTTGATGTAGGTGTAGTCAGTGTCTACCATAAAACATATGTAAGTCTTGAATTTTTCTACTAACTATTCTAGAATCCTTACTCTCTTCTGGATTCTTTCTTTGAATACAGCAAAGTATTCATCCATGACTGATTCAAAATTGACCCCTATTGATTTTATGAACTCACTAATCTATGTGGTAACTGGTCTAGTAGTGTCCCATTTGACATTTCCTATGGATGGGAAGGATTCTTGGAAATAGAAAAATATGCACATGATGAGTGAACCAAAATTACATGAGTTGGACTTTGCAGTCCTTATTGTCTTCATGTTCTCATCCAATTGTCTTAGTAGAAGTTTTGATAGATCCAACTGCAGTCCCTTGTTGACAATTTTGTATGTTGTATCCACTACTCTGGATGCGATACTGTTCATCCTACTAGCCTAAAAGAACTTGTATCCTAAGTCACATGCTCCAAATTTCATTTCATCATCTTTGATGGTGGATACCTTTAATTCTCTTCCATCCCATGTTGCTCATGTATTCTTCTCAATGTCAGCTTTAGGTGGGTGTTTTAGTGCCTTTACCTTATCGATTATAGGATAACCAGTAATAGTGTGTATAACATCCTTGGTTATCAATTTTGGCTCATCCAGCCATATCTTTTGGTCATGTATCCTGCTCAGTACTAACCAAATCTATTTGGTTTTGAATTCCTTTGGGAATAGTAGGGCATGTATGATCCCTTTTAATTCAATGTGTTTATGCTCTTCCTTGATAGTGCCATCATCATTGCAAAGCTTCTTGAAATCTTTCTCAACTTACAGGTCTCTTATTTCTGCAATCTTGTAGTGTATATAAGCTCGCACGTCTTCAACGAGAAAAACCCTAGCTGGTATTTTAGATAATGCACCAGCATTTTCAGGTTGTGAAGAAACCTGGGGACATATCTTGTAATGAGGTTCTTCACTTGTGGAATTCTTGATTAGATTGACATTATTCTTCTTATCATTCTTGATATTGAAGGTTCTTGACGTAGTTGCCATCATTTATGAAATTAGGGCTTTTTTCGTAAATGAAAGTAGAGTTCTTGCTTATCTCTGTTTCTTACTTCAACCTTTGCAACTATTAGGAATCTATTTGGATTGCACGGAGTCAAGTTGTAGGTGATCTGTAATTAGGTCACTTCATGCTTAGGTTTCTCTCTGTCTCTTCACTCTAGTCGCTTGGTAAATTTAATGAAAACCTTCCATCGTCTATTTATAGACTTTTCCCTAAGTCTATTCATTAATGCTCAACCAGTTCTCGGTGTGTGAAGATGGATTCATTAGGTGATACATAAATAAATTTCTCAGTGAGAACATGATGCTTTGGGGCAACTCTCAATTTGTTACGTTTACCAACAAATTTTGGTGTATGGAGAAGACAACATTGTCAACTCACATGATTATCATCAGATCTCGGTTTACACTAGCGACTTAGCCTTTCTGTATTAATCAATGATTCTCGGTAAGTATAGATAGCTTAGCTTTGTATGTACACCGATGCAATTTGGTATGTATTGACCAACAGGATTGTTTTCACAGAATCATAACAAGTAACACCATAGTGCATCTTTAATCATGTTGATTTGGTATTTTAACTATGCATAATAGAACTGATGCTAAATATAACTTGGTATAATGTAGTTCCATACTTGTTCTTCTTACATAGGGGTGGTGATGTCACTAGATCCATTGGATAATGTGTCACCAATTGCATTGCTCGGTCCAGCTTAATCAGTGTTTGTAGCTTTCCTCCACATTTTGTTTCTCATCTTCCTGATGTCTTCAATGGTGTTTCCATTGAAAAAGGTTCTTGTCTCTGTCATTCGGTCTCTATAGTATTTCTTCAGATGACCAACTTTATGACAGTGTAGACATGCCATTCCAGGGTTATTCCAGCTCCTATACTTTCTTGTCCATTATCTCATACAGTTTGGAGCTATGTGACCAAATCTTCCACATGCTGTAAATTTTTCCCATGTGTTGGAATCCCAAACATATGAGTTACCGATTATTTTCAGTTGATAAGCATTTTCTTGATCTTTAGGCTTCCATGCTTTCTTTTTCTTCTTCTAGCCTTCAAAAGATGTGTGCCCATGCATTTTGCAAGTAGGACAGTATTTGTCCATGTAGGTTTCCTTCTTTAGTTGTTTCACCTCAAATTTAAATTCATAAGCTTTATGTCCTTTCTAGTTACATTTATAACAAATTCCTATGAATGAAGATGTGGATTTAGGAATACCTTTCATTTTTCTCCTGCATACATTTGATGTGTGGCTAGGTCTTCCATAGTGATTGCATGTTAGCTTTCTTTGTCTTGGATTTGTGTACACATTCTTTGGATCAGCCTGGTTGGGTGATTCTCCATTCTCGGTATAGCCTAGTATGGTGTTGTTGTTGACTCTCCTTTTTCCATCCAAAAAATCATCCATCCTTTTGGTTCTTTCTTCAGCTCTCTTCATCATGTTATTATGTTGTTGCTTAATTCTCACTTCATGTTTCATATTTTTGTTTTCTTCTCTTAGCTCACCAATAGTTTCTATTCTTTCAATGAGTTCTGTACTCATTCTATTTGCCTCTTGAATCATAAGAAAAATCTGATTTGTGATCTCATGATGATGTTCTATAATTCTTTGTATTTCTGACTCTTTCTCTTGTAGTTTTTCAGTAATCTTCCTCTTGTCATCAATAGCTAGTGTTCTTTCTTGCTCATCCTATCTAGCATTGTTCATGACATCAGTCATTCTGACCATCTGTGTCTCTTGACCAATTTGCAGAGATTTTACTTGTCCATCCAGATGTTGATTTATTTCATTCAAAATTGTGATGCTTTCTTCTGATTTGTCTGATGCTTTTCTAGTTGTAGATCCTGAAGACTCAAATAGATCTGGTATCTATTCCTCTTGATAGTATGTTTCATTACAACGATATTCCATACTCTTTCTTTCATCTAGCAGTTGTCTCATCTTGATTCTAGCTTCTTTATATTGTTCAGAGAAGATCTATATCTCTAACTTCTGATTCAATACTATTTCCAAGCATGTACTTCTCCATTGTATGATCTTTTCTCTTAAGTCTTTAAAATTTACAAATAAGAGATCTAGCTCTGATACCAATTGTTGGAAATACTGGGAAGTATGTACTGAGAGGGGAGGGGTGAATCAGTACCTCTAAAACTTTTAGTTAATTAACCTCTAACCTTGTTTAATCAAATATTTGCTTTACCTATCATATATGTTGTTCTTTCTTTATGCATGTGATATCAATTCATAATCTTAATTGTATGTAGAAATTTATAGAAATATTCATGAAATAAATAACACATAACACAAGATATGGTAACATAGAAAACTCCTGTTAGAAGGTAAAAAAATGCAGTGGGGATGGCACCCACAAAAACATCACTATTTGCATATTCGAAGGGGTCGGTTAAGGCTTACAATTTGATCACTTCTGATGATCTACCCTGTTAGGAGTATTATGTGGAGACTGATTAAGGTCTACTCTGTTAAGCTCTTTAGCAACACTGTTTAGTGTGCACTCGATTAAGAGATTTACAATAGGATTGTTACATCCACCTTTCTTGAAATGATTTCTTCTATTTGCTACACTTGTTAGAATGTAGACAAAATACTCATTGACCTGAGTGTATGAAATCTACAATTGTTGATTATAGATCCATTAAAGATTACATGTACAATGTATCACCTAATGTAATTGATTAATACCTTTGTTGCTTGGTAGCCTTGATGCTTGTTTCTTGATAACCAAATTCATCTTTTGTAGTTCTACTTCTTGAAACTCTCAGTCTGATCCATAGATGTTCTCCTTGGCTACAATCATCCTCTCATCCATCTTAAATTAATTATTACACATCTATTTATACAATAGATTTGACCTTTTTAGTTTCACATATTACAAACTTAGCTCTATGATCAAAGGTTTACAACTTGACCTTGATCTCCTAGTTTTCATGTTTTTAATCAGTTAGACTGATTAGAAAAATTACAATTATTTTTCTTATTCCTGAAGAAATGGTTTTACAAAAAATCTAAACTCTAAATATAAAGCATGACTGTTTTATTTGACGTGGAAGTCAGATCCACTTTTCTTGGGATATAACTGACTTTCGGTGTTTGATGCCCGGGTTGCTCTAAAATTCTTTTGGTGTTCCTTGTTGAACTGTTCGTCGGGTTCCCTTTCTCTTTCGGGTTCCTCTCTTTACTTCTCTTCGGTTTATAGTGTAACCTGCTTGTCGGGCTCCTCTGTATCATGTTCGGGTTGCACTTTTGGTTTACACTGTGAAACTTGTGTTGTTGGGTTTCTCTTTACTTAGCACTTTTGGTCTAAACTGAAACCTATCTTTTGGTGTAGTGTAACTGACATTTTAAACAAATTTTTCTCTTTGCATACTAATGGAAAAATATATGTCATCAGTATAGTTGTGGGGAACGTTTCTACTTTGACTAGACCATTATCTACTATCATTTGCATCATCGAAGAAGTTGGGGGATTTTAGCTCTCTCCCAAAACTCTTCTAAACTATACTGGGCTAAAAAGGTTTCCCAACTTTTTGTAAAGAATAGACAAGACTAGAGTCATGCTCAAAACCTTGGCAGGTAGCTTTCATGGTAATGATTTGAACAAATAGGGAAAAAAATGATGAAACCAGCTAAGAAAATGGGAAACTTGAAACAATTTCCTTATGCTACAAAGACATAATGACGATGATGGGAAATATTAGAACTCCCCTTTCATGGAATTCAAATTTCTTGTTAATTATGAGGAAGAAAACCCATTACCTTCAGTGCCATTTTTCTTCACTTGAGAATTTGTGTCTTTTTGATACTAAATTTGTTCATTTGTCTTCTCTTAAATGACACAAAATATGAGGGTCTTAATTTCTATATTTAGAAAATTAATTCATTTGTGTCGAATTTACCGATATGACATCTTTCTGACACTATCATTAATTATTAGTCATCTTTGCATGAAGCCCTTTCCATATAATTAATACCTTTAATCCGCAAAAGTTTTAAAAATTAAAACTTTGTGAAATGCCCAAAATATGCTTCCCTTTGATTATTTTCCCTCATTTATTGCTTGGATTTTATATGCTCATGTGCGATGAACCACATACTTTGAGCCAAATAGGAGGTACATTGGTTCAAGTTCAATATCTTTCAACCTGCTTCACTCTTTTCAAACTTATATTCAATAAAGGCCCAAGACTTAAAACAATAGTCAAAATATGTACATATACGGAATGAACCTTGAACTATTGAACTTTGATCACAAGGGTCAATCGGAAGGTTCAAAGTTACAGACTTCGGTGTACATGGAGACCAAAAGTAGAAGGTTTTTCAATAATAGAAAAATGACTTAGGAGATTGAAATGTCAATCAAAAGGGAAATTAAATATGCTCTATTCTTGCTTGATTGGACTGGGAAACTATGAATAATTTTAACAAAACCAAAAATAGCGGTAACAATGTACTAGATAAATTTGTAAAATGGTTACCATAGTTTATTGTAAGAAAAGAATCATCTAGCACTAGAAACTATATGCATCTTCTTTTAATCTTCTTTTGAGCATAATTGGCATCCAAGATTCACTAGAAAAAATTTCTAATCATTATGGAGGATAGTGGATATATATTTGGATTGGTCCATAGTATTTCATTGGTAGATACATAAGACATCGATGAATCATACACCTTCACACATATTATGCATGCATAAAACCATGCACACCCACACACTTGGAATGAAAACCTAAAATATATCCAACATGCTTATAATTTAATATTTAGTTTAATGGGACATAATCATATCCAAACACATGTCGCTTAATTTTTGATTTATAACACCACTCAACATATATTATTATGCATTGTCACATTTGGAGTCATGCACACAAGGATAGAAGTGGTTAAAGCACATAAACTAATAAATTTATAAAATACATTCAAAATGATTACTTTAACATCTCCAAAGTAGTACCTCATATTAGCATACAAAATAGAATGAGTTTCATGATAGATTTGACACACCTCACTCATTTAAAATTGATAATTTAATTTAATAACATCTTCAAAAAGTATCCTTCAATATTATACACCAAAATATGAATCCTTTATGCTATCTTCCATACACCATTGTGCATGTAGCTAGTGAGAAAACATATACTATTCACCTTCCACAATATTTTGGTTACCATTTAATGTTCAATGTTAATCTCAAGCCATATTTTTCCCTCTTCTAGAGTAAGCATCAATTCAAGGTTTCTTATGATGAAGGGAAATGAGGGCATCCCATAAATTCATCTAAGATCATACGCACAACGAGCATTAAATAGTTTCTTCAATAGCTTTGAACAAATTAATACAAGCATATACTACTATGTCATAAAAGCGGAAACAGACATAATTTATTTCTCAAAATTAAAACCTTAGAAGAAAGTGATTTCAAATTACAGATCTAAGAAATTTCAACATCATTCTGACATACATATTTATTACTTCGAAGATGTGAAACTAGAAGATGGATACTTTGAACAAGTCAAGGAAGGAAGATAATGATAATGATAGCAACAAGTCAAGTCATAGGAAAGCAATGAAGGATACTTTGAACAATAATGGATAATACTAAAAAGAAAGGATACTTTGAACAATGAGAACAGCAAGGTCATGCTCCCAAGAGGAAAAATATACAGTTGCGGAACAGCAACAGAGAAGTAGTATTTCTAAAAGACATTACCGTCCCAAGAAACAGTTCACAAATAACTACCAAATAAGCACAACCAAAATGAAGGCTTTCTAGGAAGGGTTCATAGTTTTAAGAGAATAATTTAAAATATAAGTTGAAAACCATTGATAGCATTTCACATTTAAAAAGCTTAATATTGTCATTCAACCATCAAATTTGAACCATGTTTGTGACAGCCACTTTGGATTTTATATCAATGTCTCGTTCCCTACCAACATCTATGGAAATTTGATTGTATATTACAACTCTATCATATTCGTCATCTGAGTATAATATTTTTTAATACAATTTTGTCCCATGGCTTCTCTGTGTATGTTCCAGGGCCTACTTTTATTATGACCACATTGAAATACTTATGTTGTTTTGTTGTGTTCTATTGATATACAAATGCGTATGTGTCAATAAAGCTCATAAGTGATTGTATGTTATGCCTGTACTTCTGCCTTCTGTTATGTGTTATCACTGATTAGCTATAATCCAATAAACAATGCATATGATGAGTACTTCCAAGTATAAGTTTCTTTCTTAGTCTTGTTATAAATAATTTAATGCTTTACATAATAACTAGAATTGATTATTTAATAGTCCTTGTCATATAGCAATTATAGTCATCAATGTTTACTTTTTGTTGTTATTTTTTTTCTATTCATCGTTGCAATTAATGACTTAAAAGAATGGTCAATATCATTTTTCAATATTAATAAATTTGATTTCTATTATCTATAAAATATGAAACAAGAATTGGTCATTTTATTGTATAATTAAAAAATAAACATAATAATTAGAATTGATGATGAAGTATAAAGAAATGAGTTGGTGTTTCTTTATTTAATAGTTCTTGCCATATAGTAATTATAGTAATCAATGTTCACTTTTGTTGTTAATTTTTTATTTTTTATTCATTATTGAAATTAATTACTTAAAAGATTGGTCAATATCATTTTTCAATATTAATAAATTTGATCCCTATTATCTATAAAATATGAAATAAAAATTGATCATATTATTATTCAATATCAATAAATAGTTTAAATTTTTTATTAATATTTTTAATTTATTTAATATTAAACAAGTTCACTAGACATGGTCTTATAAATAATAGATTGTTTATCTACTATTTGATTCTTAAAAAATGAACTTTGTAATAATTAGATATGATTAAATGAAAATATGTAAACAATAATAATTATTACATTTATGATCTTTTATAGTTTTTATTTATAAGACAAGGCATGACAAGTGTTTAAAATATTTATTGTTTGTTATTTTTTTAATTGACATAAATTTTCATCTTACATATTATCAACACATTTTACTATTATTAAAATAATAAAATTAGCATACTTATGGCTTTTATTGAGGTAGCTGGGGATTTTGAAAGGGGCCTAACCCTTCTACAAAATTGAGAGAAGATAAGCACTAAGCACAATAGGACAATATGGAACTGTTAGAATAATTGAGACGGGGGTGAATCAGTTAGCTCTCAAATATCCTACAGTCTCAAATTCCTCCAGATGTATATAAAAACAATTCCAAACATATAATTCAAATCGGTGAAATGTATTTTGTAATCTCAAACTTTAGTCATATAGTGTTTATCGAGTATCACTAAATTAATATTGTGATTACCGATCAATGTCAATAAAGTAATGTGTAAAAAAAAAAAACTATCCACAACAATCATGCACTTTGACATATAGATTTTTAACGTGGAAACCCTTCTAAGGGAAAAAAAACCACCTAGGATTGGTAACCCAAAATATTTAACTCTTCTGAAGTGATCTCGGTTAAGAGCCAACCCTGTTAAAGGTTACAATGCACACTGTTAAATGTGACCTGGTTAGAGGGTTTAAAACTAACAGTTCTCTCTTGACCATGCATTCACTATGGGGTCAACAAGAAAACACTCAACATTCATTAGAATGTCATAATAAATACTTTCACGTCCTACTTAATTAAGAGATTTATCTATAACAATGGTTAAATTAATACAGTAATGATCTGATTCATATACAACTCTGTTTTGTAGATTTTTAGATCTATGCTAAGTACATAATACCTCTGATCAATTGTTCAATTTAGTTCATCTAATTCTTCATACTCTTTTATGCTCGGTAATGCTCTTTCCTCTGTCGCTTAGTGATGTCTATAGAAAATGCTCGGTTCTGTCTTTAACCAGTTTGATTAGTCATGCATAAACTTTGCATGTGTGCATCAGGTGTGATTCAAAATAAATCTCTTGTCTCTTATATAGACATCATAACTCATTTAATTTCCATCCTTTAGATTTTTCCGCTTAATCTCTATCATTGATTTTGCCGCTTAAACCATCCTTAGCAGTTGTGTTAAAAACATGTTTCAATCTTTGTCGTCTGATCTCCCTTGATTTTTCATAACCGTTTGATCAACATAACAAACCTTATCATTTACCTCAGAATCATCAATTGCCAACTCAACATTCTAGTCGGCCTCAGTTTGATTAAATTACTCAGTCAATACCATGTTGTGTCAACGATCCCTAGCTCAGTTTTTATTGTGCTCGGTATACACTGTATTGTACTCAGTGTTTACTGTCTCTCAGTGTATACATAACTCTTCATTTACCGACCACATAAACTTTGTTTGTTCATGATCTTCAATCCATAATAGATGTTTATCATCATAATGATACTCAAATAAGTTGACATCAATGACAATACATTAACTGATAATATTTATCATATCTATAACTCGGTTGACTATCAACAAATGACTTCAAACATATATTCAGTTGTAGTTCATCGGGAACTCAACAGACCAACAATGGACAAAAAATAGTACAAATTCTTACAACCTTCCAACCTAAATGTAGGGTAGTTTGAAGCCAAATTGATCAAATTATTTTTGTTTCTCCTAAAGCAAGGATACAACACATCGATATTTCTTTTTTTGGAACAAGAGATATGATTATTGGCACAATGGACCGTTAAAGAGATATACATAGTTATACCTTCTATAGGGCAATTTCCCCTATTTTTCATCCTTCTACACAAATTCAAAGGAAGTGCAACATTCCTCAGAAATAGTAGGCATAACCATATTTTTTTCCCAAATTACTTCATTTTTATTGATGCTCAAACAATTGGTAATGGCATGGCCAACTTTAAAATAGCATTGACAAATGGTGGAGATTTTTTGAAATCAATCTATTGAACCCAAACTATAGGTTTGGAAGATAAAGTGATTTTAGAGGAAAGCTCTTTGTCTTTTTCCAAGCATATAAAAATGAGCATATAATAAATGTTTCTTGATTTTAGTGAGCTTATCAATAGCAAAGTATTACCTATTGGTATTAGCAATAAGCATGAATACTTCTTTAGCCCAAAAGTATAGACTAATTTGTTAGACAAAGGTCATTTGACCTCAGAAACTTAGGACCATCATGAAGGACTCTAGAAAAATATTCAAGAGAGGAAAAGGAAAACAACAAAAAATATTCAACATAATTTTCGAATCTAGAACACCCATCTTTGAGCAACATCCATGTTGTGGCGATTGTAGCAAAATATTGCAACCAACAAATTCTAAAAAGGTGTAGTCATATTAATCAAGGGAGAATCAGGAACAAAAAGAATCTTCCCTTCCACCATGTCTTGGGCAACAGAAGCAAATCCATGTCTAGTAAAACTCTCCTAAGGTTGAGGCCAAACTTCATATTAGAATCTACATTTTGAGCTGAATCTTCATTTTTTTGACAACTATGACAACTATATCTTTAAGAATTTGAAGATAATTCAAACCAGTGATTTGTGAGAATATATATATA
>MU228197.1:506502-521025 GCA_018584345.1 Thuja plicata | reverse complement strand
ATGTATATCTAAAACAATGCATCCATCTAAAGGGTACGTAATAGGTCCTAAGAGCTTTTAATGCATCTAAAGGGGTCTTAAGGGGTGGGAGGACCCATTCATAGGTACTAGTGTTTCTATTATGTGTGAAAAATGTAAGGTTACAAAATTACAAATTATGTGTTTCAGGTATGTGGTGTGGGTTTCTCATTTGTTTTAATTTTCTATTATACATTTTCTACTATACATTTTAAGATATATATACTAAATACAAGAGAAAATTAAATACATTTACTAAACTAATTTTAACATTTACGTACAATAATTTATTAAATAAATTTGACATACATTGCATTTTTCATAATAAAAATAACAATAAATACTATTAAAAAAAACAATAATTAAACTTAAAATACTAAAAAAGACCTACGTGCAAGTGGTGTAGACAGCAAGCGAAGAGGTAGAGGTGGTGTAGATGGTAACTAAGGAGCTGCAACTCTAAAGGGAAAAAAAACAACAAATATGATTAGAAAATAATTAAAACTACTAAAAAAATTTAAAAAAATGACAACAAAACTAAATTTTTTTTGAAAACATCATCACCTCAAGGAGTATGGGCTCTAACAAAATGGGGTAGAGCTCTGGAGCGGGATTGTGATAGCTGAAAATGACAATAAAAGCACCAAAAAAAAAAAATAGTTTTGGAAACAGGGTCTCGTATGAAACGTCACCCCATTTTGAGACAGGGTAGCGTTCCAAATGTCACTCTGTTTCGAGCGCGACCCCATTTAGCTTTGGGACCCCGTCTCTTACGGGGTGAATATTTGAATTATGGCTCAGGGTCCCGAACCTAAATGTCACCCCGCTATACTAAAACATCACCCTGTTATTTTAGAACGTTACCCCGTTTGTTGAAGCACGATTTGGGAAATATGACTAAGGTAAAAAGTTCCTAGTCAAGTGGACTCATCTTCTTGCACACACCTAGTTGGGAAATTGTTATTGAAGAAACTAATTTCCCTCTGAATTTAAAGGTACAACTCCCTTATATGAATGATTTTCAGTGAATTTTTCTCTTTCCTAATCTAACAAGGGTATGTTCTTAACCTGAGAAGAGAAGAGGAAAACCAAGCTAATCCTAGGCAGGAAATAGCTCAAGCAGGATGAATTCCACTCTAAATCTAGCCAACCCTGAGATTTCATCAATCAAATTAACTCCCAAAATTGGTAATGCATGAACTTCTACTGAAAGTGCATATGCAAGACTAAACTAAAGATGAAACAACTATGAGTCAATCTATATCATGAGAATGTTTCCCAAATTTGAGATAACAACGAGTTTCCCCTTTTGGTAATCGCATTAATTCATAATGCAAAGCTCTGGTTCAAACACAGATTGCAAATCTAATTTCAAAGAAATCATCTAAATTCAGTAGAAAGATAAATTCAATGCAGATGGGATAGATAAAACAATGGTATTCAGACATACAAATTTGACTCAGCAAAATGCTATCTTTCACACCAAAATTTAGTTGACCTTTGCATTGATTTTGGAAATAGTACATATAGGATCCTAGATTGGGCTATTACAAGAAAGAGGGAGAACCGAAATGGTTCAAATTCCCCAACTAGAAATGATAACTGAAGGATTTATCGGTTACAATAGTATCAAAAATAGTACAAGGGGGAATCTATTTAAGTTTCAGTTTCCTTCCCCTTGTCTAATTTAGCCCTATAGGCTGTAACCGCTGTAATGACTTGAATGAGTTCTTCATGCCTATTGACGTGGACATTAGTGTATCGAATGAGCCACTTTGAATGTTCTTTGGTGAGAATCTTGATAGCATCAGTTTGATCTTTCAGTTCCTCTGTCGCTCTAAAGATGCATCCACTCAAATGCTGGAAATCTGATATTTTGTCTAGATGAAAGGCAAAATATTCTGTCAGTTTATGCAAATAACTAGAAAATGATTTCTTCATATTAGCTACTCCAATTATTTCTTTTCCCTGACCACAAGTCTATGATTTTGTATGAATCCCTAAGAGGAGTTTGAAATCTTTGCTCTTCTCTTCTTTGATCTTGACATCTATCTGCTGCAATCCTGCTTTGGCCTGGATGATCATTTCAGTCTTAAACTCCATACTCTGAAGCCATTCGATCAAAGGGTCATCTCCTTTCTATAAAATCTTGGCCTTTAGAGCTTATTTGGTCTTCATCTTTACTGCCACATGCAGCATAACTATACATTCCTAGCATTTCACCCTCTCCAATGTGAGAGTCTGTAGGTTTGCAACAATGTTATTTCTCTCAACCTCCAGCCTTAGAAGAGTATTACCTAGTTTCTCAACCACTGCTAGTGCCTCAGACTCAAGCCTCTCAATCCACCACTTACCAATCTACCCATAATGTTGATCTTCTTGCAACTTAGCCAAAATGGCTTGGTTCTCTATAGCAGTGGGGTCAAAGGTGGTCTGGGTGCTGGGAACGCTTGCAATCAAAGTGAGGAGCTACCTGATGAAGTTGGTCAGCTCAGCTACTTCTGCCTTAAGTTGAACTTTGGTAGTCTTGAGCTCCTTGAGCTCCTCTTCTATCACTACATTGGTAGATTTCCACCAATCCACCTTGGTATTATGATGGGCCAACCCCATGCCAAATGACTACAGTTGAAAGTATGAAGCAGTCATATCCTTGAATCTACCTTCTTTAATTATCTTGGCCACTTCCATGGTGAAGTGTCCAGTCTTAGGATCACGACCCAGGGTAGACATTATCTTCACCTTTTTTTGTTTGCTCATGACGGCCTTGGGCTGAATAGCTCATGATAGAGTGTCTTTGCTAGCAGTCCCTTCTTCCACCCTCTTTCTCTTGTGTTCCAAAGTATTTTTTATCCATGACTCTGCACTAGCAACTTTGTTGGCAGATACCAACTCCTCAATGAATAATCTCCTGATGACAGGAGGTTTAGACTTTGGTCTCAAAGAAAATGGGTTTATTGAAGTAGGAGAGGAGGACACCAGCTTGGCTACTAAATCAACCCTCTGATTCTTTCCGGCTTCTCCTTCTGACTCTGTGGTTGAAGGAGTATCTTCACCTATTTCCACTATGATGGGAGACCCTCTCTTAGGAGAATCCTGGGTAGGGGTATCAACTGGTACATCTACTGTGACTGCTTTTACCGACTACTCTGGTTCTGCATCTTTGGTGGGCTCTTTTGTTGTCCCAATATTTGGGAGTGGACCTTCTCCTCAATTCTTCTCCAAGGTGATTTTTTTCTCAGGAGGTTCATCACCTCCTTCTATCAACTGGGTGGATCCTTTGGCAATGGTTGGGATTGTTACCGATGAAGTGGTTGTAGTACCAGTAGTATCTTTTACCAGAGTTGGCTGAGTACACGGCTTCCTTTCTGATCTCTTCCTTTGGCCTGCAGTCCATTTGACCCATTGTTTTGTTCTCTTGCAGATACCCCCATTGGAGTTGGCAAGTCACAAATGGCTTGGTCCAGCACGGGTTTAGAACTGACAGGGGTGAGCTTTATCTCCTCTAGATGTGTATCATCATACATATGATTTCCATCGTCTTCTAGCCCCTCCACTAAAATGTTAACATTGAACCTTATGATTTGTTCAATAGTTAACCAGATGTAGAATCTCTCTCTTCTTTCCAGATCATCTTTGCAATTTTCCAAGTAATCTTCTATATCATGAACATGATGAATTTCACGGCTCATTTGAAATACATCCTTGGCATAGTTCACTAGATCATATTGCGGTCTCAAGACATCGTAGGTTTCCAAAGAAAACTTCTTTGAGAATTTCTTGAGAACATTCTTTGCCTCTGACCTGGATGCACAGCTGTAAGCCCTGATGGTCATGGGGAAATCATATCCCTTCTTCTTAGCTTCAGCACAAAGAAAGTTCACCTGGAGTGCTTGCCTCATTACCTTGATCAACATGATCATATCAGTAGGATACTTGGGCAGCTTCAAATGTAAATCATCAAATCCTACAAGATGAAGATATGAGAAACCTCTAAATTGAATGAAATAGCATACGAATTGGCTGATGAAAGCCATGGCTTTAGGGGAGAATCTCCTTTCTAGACAACCTTGTAACTCCCTGCACAATCTCATTGTGAATGCATCATTAACCTGAAGGTACTTAGCATAACTATTGTGTAATTGCAAAGAGGGAAAAAATTCATAACTCTTGACATCATCAGGGAATTCTTCTAACCTGGGAAGTCCTGGCCAAATTTGGAGTGTAGCTAGAATGTATAAGAGAACTGAAGACAAGTAAAATTCATTCTGGTGTTTAGCTCTATCTAGGGCTTTTGAGAGGTTTTCACTTACCATAAGTGCCTAATCTATGAAGCGGTGCTGGGAATAGATTACCTTAACCAAGAAGAAGTGATGGTCGATAAAATTGAGTGCCTCACTCTCACCTCTGATCCTGTGGAGAAACACCAGGATGTCAACGATCTCTAGCTTCATATTAGTGTCGTATAATGTCTTTGGCAGCTTTCGTTTGGCGTTCTTAGGTTCTTGAAACCACACTTTCATTATCTCTTTCTTCCAAACTGACATTTTAGCAATATACTCCATCACCGCTCGACTGTATGTCATTTCTAAATACTCAGCTTGCTCTGGAATGCGAAGCGAGTTCTGGACCGATTCCTTGTCAATAGATAACAACACCATATCATTAGCCAAGAGAAGTTGCTTGGTGTCTGGGTTGTATCAAGCGATGCATTCCTGGATTAATTCTGGGGCTTGAATAGCCAAGGGAAAACCAGCAGCCTCAACTAATCCTCTCTCTTTGAACTTCTCTATGATAGGATGTATCTGGTTCACTTTCAATCTATTTTGGAAGTTCTGCATGTCAAAGAACTTCAAGGATGTAGCTAAAATCTTATACCAGGTAATTCCATTCATCCCATCGAACCCCATGAATCTGGAAGCCATGCTTCTGATGATTTGTATTTGGAAATTGGAAATATCTCTTAGGAATACAGAAGCAAGGAATAGCTAAAATATGAGACTTTGAATTCAAAGCAATTTGGCAAACAAATGGTGGTTCTCGTTCACAACTTTCAACTGATTTTAGAAATTTTGAATTCTTACCGTTAACGGCTGACTTCACACACCACACAAACAAAAAGACCCCAACATTAATGAAAAAGCTCATTATGAAGTAAAATAGATTTATTTGAATTAATTACCTTACTTTTATGGGCCATTATGAAATGTCTTTTCACTTTTAGTAACTGCAACGGTAACTTTTCTGAGGTAGCAGAAAATCACTTTTTCGCTTCTCCTTTGGCGGAGAATTATTTTTGGAGTGCTCTCGGTTTAGAAGTCTGCCAAGGGAAAACTTAGTTTATCAGGATGCCAAAATGGCATTTGTCAATTTCATCCACTTTCTTTATATCTCAGATATTTTATGAGACAAGCTCCTCTTCAAAATTGCTTTATTTAGATGATTCGGCAGAAAACATACCCTATGGGTCGAAACCCACCTATAGGAGTAGGGGCGAAGCCATTTTTTTCTTTTCTGCCTTTGGCTTATTTCAACTACAATTTCTCTCTATTGAATCATTCCCTTTGGCTTGGAGAGGTTTAAATTAGACATAGTATCCCTTCATGAGCCTAAAGGATCCATTTTAACACTACACTTCTTACTAAGGCATCACCTAGTAATCATCAGCGGAAGGTGCACACTGTTGATACTTTTCCACCAGTGGAGAAGCTTGAACCTAATTCTCTGCCAAACTACAAAATGAAGAATTATAACTACAAACTTCCATTGTGTGTAATACCAAAGTTAGAAATCTTTGAACCACAGCCTTTACCAGATGGGGAACTTAGCCTACCCGAATAATACATGAACTAAAATGTCCATTCCCTCCAGCTAAAAAAGAGAAGGCAATGGGGAAAAATATGATAAAGACTCCCTAGCCTAAGGGAAATATTTCTAGACTTAGACTCAGGACTAATAAGAAACTTTTTACCCACTACCATACATTAAACACTCACTTTTGTCTGAAAGGTATGTGGACCAAAAGTGGGGCAACAGCTGGCTCTGTCTAGGGACTTGGACATTCACATGTCCAAGCAAGGAATCTCAAATCTTTGGTTTCACAAAGCTCAACATAAGGCAGCTCACAACAAAACTAAAGCAAGACAGGGAGAGGGAAAATAGGAAGATAACCTAACTAGGGAAACAAAAGCAGGAACTAAATGTAACTATTGTACAATACAGGGGTTACCTATTTTCAAATTAAATCTGATAGAGCTTTGAATCCTAACCATTATACGTTAGGGGTAGCACTTCATCATCTAGATATGTAAGCTTGAAAGAATTTTTCTTGAATGCCTATTGGATCTTGAAAGGTCCTTTCCATAGTGTTTCAAATTTCTTGTGCATGCTTTTGGGTGCCCTACACTTGTCCCAAAACAACACCATGTCTCCTATCATAAATTTTTGAGGTCTTCTCTTTTTGTCAAACAAACTCTTTACCCATATCTGATGTTATGTAATGTGGTCAACCATTTTCTCTCTTTCTTCTTCTAGTTTGTTTAGGTACAGAATCCTCTTCTCTAGACCATTTTCATATATGCCATCTTCTACTGCCATTCTCAATTTGCAGGTTGCTAGCTCTAGTGGTAATGGAAGGTTGGCCTCCACTCGGTAGACAAGTTCAAAAGGGGATACACCTATAGCTATTTTTGGAGTCACTCTATCTTCCCAGAGGGCTTCATAGATTTTCTTGTGCCAGTTTCTCTAGTTGTCCGCTACAAGCTTCTTGATGATATTCACCAAGTTTTTATTGCTAGATTCGGCTTGACCATTCCCTTGACAGAAATAGTCAGAAGAATGACTGACCATGATGCCATACTCAAAAAAAAATTTAGTAATCTCTTGAGAAGAAAATTATGTTGCGTTATCCATAACTAATTTAATAGGCACACCAAACCTTACCAGGATATTTTCTTTGATGAACTCACATACTACTTCTGAAGTAGTCCTCTTCATTGCTTTTGCCTCCACCCACTTTGTGAAGTAGTTGGTCACAGTGATTATGTAGGTATGACCTACACTAGATGTGGGGTTTATAGGACCAATAAAATCGAGACCCCATTGTTGAAAAGGACCTTCAATTATCACCGGTCTCAGAGGTAACACTGCTAACTATAGTTTTCCAGTAAACATTTTACATTTCTCATAATTTTCTACCCAGTGGTAAGCATCTCTAAACATTCATGGCCAGTAATAACACTCCTGTAGAATCTTGAATGTGGTAACAGATGAGGAGATATGTCCTCCGCAGGATCTGTCATGAAATATTTTTAACAACTTTTCGTGTTGTTGTTTATCGACACATCGAAGAAAGGTCCCATCCATTGATCTCTTATATAACCTATCTTCCCAAATGAAATATTAAGAAGCCTTTAGTTTCAGGTCTCTTCTTTTCTTAGAAGTCAGCCCTTCAGGGAATTCACCATATGTAAGGAAATGTACGATGTTTTCAAACCAAGGGTCTTGCATACTTACAACCAAAACTAATTGTGTAGCTTCTGGGTCTTCGCCTGCTTGGTTTTCCACCATGGACCTGCATAGTGCATTGCCTCTTACTAGCTTTGTGGGCTTGATCTCTACATCATATTCTTTCATTTTAGCTACCCATGCTCCTTTGTTATTGCATCCTACATCCTATTGAGTTAGTATACTCTTGACTGCGATATCAGGTACATACACAAGAGAATGTGAGTGTAAGATGTAGAATCTCAAATTCTTTAAAGCTTTAACGACTGTGAAAGAGTGTTTTTCAGTTTGGGAATATTTCAGCTCATGATTTTTTAGAGGTGTGCTCATAAAAGTAATGGGATCCTGGACTCCCTCCTCATTTTCCTACATGAGAATGGCTGACAGAGTATGTTCAGAAGAATAACAATAGATTACGAAGTCTTTCTTGCAATCTGGGTGACATAACATTGGAGCATTGGCTATGGTGTTCTTTACATTTTTGAAGGATTGCTTACAGGGTTCATTCTACTTGAAATTCACATTTCCTTTCATCATATCAACTATACATTTAGTAATCTCCAAAAAATCTGGAATGAACCTTCTGAGAAAGTTAACCTGACCAAAAAAAATATTTTACTCCAGTTTCATTCACAGGTAAACTTAATTGTTGAATAGCTCTGACCCTTTCTGGATCGATTCTTATGCCTTCCTAGGAGACAATGTGGCCTATAAATTTCCCCTCAATTACATAGAAAACTGACTTCTTGGGATTTAACAAAATCCCATCCTCCCGACACCATTGCAATACTTTCCTTAAGTCACTTATATGATCTACTCTTTTCCTAGAGAACACAGTAAGATCAGCTAAGTACATACCAATGATTTTATTCTTCATTTCATTGAAGGAAAGGTCCATACCTCTCTGAAAAGTAGCTCCGATGTTGATAAGCCCAAATGGAATTCTGTAGTAAGAAAAAGTGCCCCACGGGGTGGTGAAAATCATTTTATGTTGGTCCACTTTCTCAACTTCTATCTGATTATATCCTAAAAATGTGTCCAACATACACATCATTTCAGCTCTGGCTATAATCTGTAGTAAGTGATCCATATTGGGAAGAGAATAATTATCTTTCAAAGAAGATTAGTTGAGATTTATGAATTCTACACAGATTCTTAACTCTCCATTCTTCTTCCTCACAGGCACTATGCTTTCCACCCAGATAGAATGGTGTATAGGATAGATGATCCTTGCCTTAAGCATTTTATCTACTTCTTTGAATATTGCATCTGCAACTTTGGGTTTGTAGTTCCTTTGCTTTTTCCTAAACAAGGTAGCTTCAAGATTTAACGGAATTTGATGTTTGAATTTCTCACCCATAAAACTTTTTAGGTCCTCATAGCTCAAGGCAAAAATGTCTGAGTATTCTAGGAAGATTTTCCTTGCCTCGTTCCTTTCTTCTTCAGTACAACACTTCCCAATATTGATCATCTTGGGATCTCTTTCAGTTCCAATATTCATTCCTTCATACTCACTAGTAGTACGACCTCTTTCGATTCTTTTCTCCTTCACAAATGTGTTGTGCATGTTGAGGGGTTTTTCCAAAGTAACTAGATGGGGTAGGATGATATTACCCTGTAATTGGATAATATCTCACTTATCTTTCTTTTTCTTATCTGGATGATCTCCTTCATGATTGCCACAAACCTCTTTGTGGAAGTTTCCACCACTCTCTAGGAAGAGAATTAGATTCTTATCATCTTCGAACACTTGGCAATCTTCTACATTGTCAGGTACAAAAGGCCGATATATGACTAGGGCAGGCTATCTAGGTTGTCAAAAACAGTGACCCGATCACATGATGCCATCAAAATGGTGGATGAATTCTAGAACAAGGCCGGAGAAGTTGAGGAAGTAGTGGAGGTTGTCCGCAGTCGGTGGGATAGCATACACAGTATAGACGAGGAAAGCATAGGCCAAGTGTTAGAGGCTTGGGAAAAATCATAAGAAGCAATAAGGACCTCTGAATTCCAGAGATGCTCAACAGAAGATGTGTTGTATTCATTTATTCTTTTGGAATGCGAGTTCCTAGATCCTGAAATTCCAGATCCCACATTTTTGTATTCTTTAAGTGACCCATGTCCTGGTTCTCAAGGTTGACCGCTCACTTTCAAGGTAGTTAATGAAGGTTGTCAGAAGGTGGATAACCACAATAGGGCACGTCAGCTCGACAAGAAGTTTTCTGATAGATGGTCTGCCCAAGGCGCCATTTCAACATTACACCTAGTGCATTAGAGACAATGAGCCACCCTCCCATTTATGAGGCATGTAGCCTCGATCCCCGAGAGTTTAGATTTCTTCCCTCTCCTTTTGGTTCTCTTCTCGAGGCTGATTCTTCCACTCTGCTTTTCTTGTCTTATTCTTCTGACATGTCAGACCTTTTCCGTCTCGAGGTCTTTTGTAGTGTGGTGCAGGTAGTATTGGCCACCAGATAATATATTATATTGTAAAGTGTAAATAGGTTAGGGTTAGGTTTAGGTCAAATGATGTGTATAAATAATAAGTCCAACCTCATTCCAAGGGTCAGCGAAATTGATGATTTTGCAGTCCATAGCTAATAGAAGCCTTGCTTTCTTAGTTCTTAGTTACAAAGCTCAATGCTCCATAGTCCTTAAGCTTTTAGTAGTTAAATGCTCCCATGGAGTTAACATTGTATCATGCACCAGTGCTTGCTGGAAAATATGTTAATGAGGAAGGAAGAGTTCTCTCGATGATGTTGTTGGCATTCTCTCTTCTGGTTTAATGGTATTTTATGTTTTGTGTTCTTTATGTCCTTTGCTTTGATACTTAAAGTAGATTAATGACCTCCTTTCCTTTTCTACTGATAAAATATGAACTAATGGTTGTATATTTCTTCGGTATTTAGTGTAGTGTGTTAGAGCATTATTTATGTTTTGAATGTTTAGCATAACTATAGGTAGATGAAATCCCTCTAACTCTGCACTATATTTTCAAGTTTATTCATAGAATTAATGCGCGCTTGCAGGAAACCCATCTTACTTGAATCCCCAGAGAAGATGAGTTGAAGATAACCATCTATCCTCCTCAAACAAAATAGTCACATCTCCCAACCAAGCCCCGCACTATCGAGACCCAACTCTCACATGCTTGGAGGCTCGGGGAATCTCATTTTCTCAGACAACCTTTACAGGCAAATTTTTTCGGTACCCCGGTACCCGGTGACAACTTACCTCTGTTGGCAGACCTGGTCACAAAGTCCCATCAACAAATACTAATTTTGTCTTATTCTCCACAAGGTTGACCAACCAAACCACTTGGATCAAACTCACATGGATTGAAGAAATTTGCATCCCCACCATTGCTCATTTCCTTTTACATCTTAATCTCAACCGTCCATCTTTTAGAAATTTTTATAAAAGGGATAGCTCCCTTGCTCAACATAACAAGAAAATTTGGAGTAGATTTATAATGGTATTTTCATTCTAGGGTTTTATTATGCACTCATAGCTCTTTCTTTCATATTAGTTTACTTGCATTTTTTCATTTGTAGTTTCATTTCTTAGTTTAAATGGCATCTTAGCTTCCTTTCATAAAATAATGGTAGATGCATTTCTCATTTCATTGATAGTTTACACTTGCATTTTAGCTTCATCCTTCATGGTTACCTAGCATTTGGCTTGCTAGTTCATGCATTTCATTATCAAAGTTCTCAAGAGTAAAGTATGAAAGTACATGTATCTTGCTTATTCTTGCATTTGAATCTTCCATTTTGAGGTAGTTGAGTCATTGGTTCTCCATGTCTAATCTGATGGGCATTCATGAGAATCACACTCACTTCAACTAGGAAGCAATAAGCCAATTTCAAGGGTGTTTATGCAATATTTTGATTCTTTCTTTGATGTTACCCCTTTTGATGTAATTATTTATTGAAGTATTTGGTTGCAGATTGATCACACATTTTACCACACATACACTACCAAGAACTTGACCACATCATACCTTTAAACTTCATTCACTTGAGAAATCATTGTTGCCCATTTTGCCTTTTCCTTTTTCCAAGAGGCCATTTTTTATTCCAATTCTTCGATGACAATTGCAGTATCATAATATTTCTTTCTTAAATTAGTGATATATTTAGTGCCTTCCTAAATAACTCTAGCCAACCAATTATTAAAAACCTCAGTTACCATCTTACCCCTTTGCATTTGATCTATCATTTTCTAATTAGATGGAGACTTGGGATTAAATGAGATTTGTAACTATGATACAATTCATGGACTTGGATTATGAATAGCATCAATATATTCATCTATGAGGCATAAGGTTTATTTTAATTCCTTCTTATCCTTCTCATATTCCTAAGTTCTATTGACCATTTTCCTGGTACAAGCTTCCAAGTGAGGTACATCTACAATCTATGAAGCAGCCCCAAGATCAACCTTTTCCACTTTAAAATATTTAGTTGTTGGATCTTGTACTTCATTGTTTGTTATCAGGTGAGCCACTTCCACACTCCAATTCCTTGTATCTAGGTCAAAATCCCAACTAGAAGTAGTTTTTAGTTTCTTAGATTTAAGGGTTTTCCCCAAGCACTTGTTGACCATATCCTCTAAAGGAAAGGATATTGGAACTATGTTCCTCTTCTTACTCATTGAACTCTCCATCCATTTAGGAGTACTAATTGAATCACATTTTTCAAGAGTAAGTTGGCTTGGGGTCATATTCAATAATATCAGTGTGTTTACAGGGTCCCATGTGTTTTCAACCTGCTTTTCTACATCGATGCTTTCTGTCATAGGTATATCAGTGCTTTGGTTAGCCATTGTGTTATCAATATCCTATATAGTATCCATGTCCACAATTACTTTTTCAACATAAATTTTCTTCTCTTTGTTCTTGCTTCTTGATATGGTAGCACGAGCAGGTGAATCATTTATAGAAGCTTTCTTTGATTTCTTGGTAACATGGCACTTCTTAGTCTTTTTTTGGTACCTGCAACACAAATATCAATAGGTTCATTAGAGGTAATCACATATTCCTATCGAGAAGAACTATAATTTACATCCAAGGATGCCTCTGAGTCACCAATCAATCTTTTTCCAAATCTATGTTTTCTCAATAATTTCTTTGTTCTACTTATCACTAGGAAGGTCTAGGTTTTAATCTGACCCATTCCAACCTCATCCAAATCAATTTAAGTGATAGGTTGTTTATGTACCTATTTATTATATTGCTCGAATCAATTACATCTTTTTCATCATCCTTTATCCCAGTAATATTCACCTTTAATCTTAGGGTGACTATTTGCCTCAAAGTGAATCTAGACCATAGTCTTCTCCTTAATTTAAATTCATCTGAGTAGTCTTCCCAAAAATCTTCCATTTGGGGAATATGTGAAAATTATGGTGCAAATTTTAGGTGATCTTTAGCAAAAACCTTTGCTATCAAATTTATTCATGGCTCTATAATGTTGTGGATTAAATTTTTTTAAGTCCACTTCTAAGTTTAAATCATATGAGACTGATTTGTATATATATATAGTGACCAATTTCAACAAGAAACGAAACACCTAATTTTTGTCTCGTCAAAAATTTATTTTGTATGTGCGATAATTGCCTGCAAAGTTATACTAATACAAAATGATCTAAAGAATACCAAGGCAGTTTAACTAGTTCTCCTTCAAAGCCTCCAACCCTGATATAAGTAAATCTGTGCAAAAAATGAATGAATTAATTGTTGTAAGTGCTCACTAATTGCATAGCCTCCTCAAAAAATTTTTTATTAACATTCCCCTTAGTTCATCAACCATCCTTCATTTTAACACATAATTAACCCTCCTATAATATTCATAACACTTTTGCATCTGTAAATGAGGAGAGTAATCATAAATTTTCATTCCTTCTACCAAGGGTTCATGATGTAACCCTTCCACTCCCTTGTGAAAGGCGCTAGACAATAAAATAGATAGTAAGACATGTAAAAATTCATGTTACCAAGGCAATTTCTTAAACCCTCATGCAAGCGTTCAACAACTATTTCCACCCAATATAAATATTGATCTCCCTTCATGATTATTTCCATAAAGAAGTACATCCAATCTTCTGAGAAATTTGTATGTTGGTTACCTTTCAGTCTATGTAATTATACAAAAATGTCCCTAACTTATTTTATTAAATGATCTCTAATTAATGGTCTAGGTAATCTTGAGCCACCCTTTTGAAATTTAAGGAGACAATTCCTTGCAATTACGCTTCTATACTTTGTCTTCTTTTCTGAGACTTGAAGAAGTAAGATTTAGTGATGTCAAAGTCTGCATAGGTTTCGTTTGGCAGAATCTTCATAAGAGCCAGTATACATTCTCTATTAACAGCCAACAACACATCACCATTTGATGCCCTAATGCACCTAATTTGTGGGTCATATATGTTCATTCATTCAAGGACTAATTCTGGGTATTGTATAGTTGTGGGGAATCTTTCTAGTTCAACTATACCATTATCTACTATCTGTGAGTGTGATAATGGGTACCTGTTAGATGGACACAAACACTTCAATAGATCATTATTTTAGCACATGGGGTTAGTAAAAAGCATGAAAACATAGCAAACCCTCTAAAAGCGATCTATTGCCTTCTAACGTAGGAAGAGTATGCCCACCAACATATCAGCCCTCAGAATATGTTGATGAAACAGTGACCAATACAACCTATGTACGAAGGATTTAATGCAAAGTAGGCTAAATGATGTAAAAGCATGCAAGTTTACTCTAAATGATGAAATACACTAATAATTAGTATTGAAATGAAAATAGCATGTAATCCTATGATAAAACTAGCAGCATAACAATGCAAATTTGATCTCCAAAGAAGGCTTATTTGCTCTCAAAACAGGCTCCTATTTATAGAAGAAATGGGAGAGAGAGGGGGTACAAGGTTCATTTATGAGCTTGGAGGCCCAATAAATGCACATGTAGGTGCCATTAATGCCCAAGGCATTAATGAG
>MU228197.1:435087-447327 GCA_018584345.1 Thuja plicata | reverse complement strand
ATATATATATATATATAGTTTTTTAGCAAAAATATCACATGGCTCCAATTTTTTTCGTCTTTTTTAAATATCTTATTTCTATTTATTTTATATAATTTTAAGTTCAGAAATAATTACTCATAGTATTAATATTATTTAAGATGTTTGTTTAAAAATAAAAACAATGGGGCCACAAGCTCCATAAACAATTCCTAAAAAAGTTGAGCACTGCTAATCAAAATAATATATGCATCATGGGGACCTGTCCTAAGAGCTTCTACCATCTTTACAACTATTTTTGTCAACAATAAGAATAGGTCTTATAAGTGTAGATAAGTACAATCATTTATGTTGATTGACATGTATTGTTCTATTAATATATTTGTATTAGAAAGACACCAAACCACATAAGTAGAGTGTTTGGTGACATTTTATAAATTTTCTTATCCAATAATTAACTCTTTCCTAAACCTAAACTAATATGTTTTCAAAGGTGTACCTATTTATGGAAACTTTCCAATTTTATAAGGGCCCCATCTCTCCTTTATTCTTCTCTTCATCATCTTACACCTATCTATACATAAGATTTTGGAAGACTGTCTTTAGATTAACTATCTCCAGCTAACAATATGCTCCATAATGTCCACGTTGAGTTGAGTAGGCCACATATGAAGCAGTTTGGACATTAAAACAATAGGCCCAGCTTATTTTATAATTTATGATTTTTTTTAAAAAATATGCAATGAAAGGTGCTTAAATAATATAAATTATTTAATACGAGTGAGTTAAATAATAAATATATAATACAAGATATTCAAAATGTTTTAAATATTGTGGTATTTAATTTTAAATATATAATTAATATATATTTAAAAATAAATTGAAATTATAAAAGAATTTTAAGTAAATAATTTAATTATTATAAGTATTTAAACTTTACAAATAGTTGAATAAGAAAAAAAAATTGATTTATGATTGGTTGATTGGTATAAAACTAATTCACTATTCATGCACAACCGAATGCAATAGTATCGACAAGTACAATAATAAGTAGTATCAAAGCTAGATTGTTATTTTGCTGGTTGAAATATACAATTTTTCTTTCAGACATTTTCTAGTTATCTGAAAAAATTCAAAATATCAAGAACTATTTTTGACCTATGTTAATTATGGAGGAAGAGTTAAGTAGAAGAAAGAACACTGGATGAAGTAGAATAATAAATAGATAAAGAAGATATTAATATTCATGAATGCCCAAATAATAATGAAGAAATTTAAAATGTATCCCCCTTCCATTTATTTTCCATCCAACACAAGTTACTTAACAGAAAATCACTCTCCATACACACATGTCATGTCATCCTCAAGTACCATCCTATATATTCCTAAATAACACCCCATTAAAAACATTAATAGCCATTTTCACAATCAAAATCTCAATATCAACAACAATAATAACACAACTTTATATTTTGAATTAAAGATAAAAAGATTCAAAACCTTTTTAGTGATATATTTTATCATTAAAAAACTAACCTAAATAACCACAATTAATTAAAAAACTAACCTAAATATCCACAATTAATTTAATCATTGTTTTAATAATCAATGAACCTCAATTGATTATTGTTAAGTGTATTCAACAACCCACACAACCTTTTTCTCTATTTTCAAATATGACATCTCTTAGCTCTTATTGCTTTTAGATGACGATTATTTGTTCCAACTTTACACATTGCAACATTTGATTGTTTCATGTTCTCTCCTCTCTGTTTTGTATTGATATTCAAATACCTTGCTGTCAATAAAGCTCAGCAATGAATGTACGTCCTGCCTGTACTTCTGTTAGTTGTAATCACTTATTAGATTTACTCCTAAAAATGGTATGATAATGGCTTCAAGTATAAGTTTGTCGATGATGAAGTATAAAGAAATCATTCATTATTACATTTATGTGCTGCTGTGTGAGTGTGCTTTACTGAACAGCCCTGTTTTATAATGACATATTTCTGGTGTATTGTCACATTCAAATAATGGAATAATAAGGACGTAGTTAACAATATATTCATGTCATCATAATGAGCTTACCAAACCCAATCAATTTCTGATATATACTATATTTAAAGATTTTTCATATATGGTATTGACTTTAGTTGTTAACTTTTTATTATTTAAATTGTATAATGTCAACATAAATATTTAATAATTTATTTATTAAAATAATTTATGTAAATATTTATTGGTTTGATAGTTTGTGCTTCTATTATTTCTTTAAAATTGCTTAATATTGAATAAAAAGTACAAATGGTGCAATCTATTAATAAATACATTCTTTATTTTTTTAATTTATTTTTAAACATTGATATTTATAATATTTAGATATGATTATATTAAACTATGTGAGCAATAATATTTATTATATTTATGAACTTTACATTTTATTTATTTATAAGACATAATATGATAAGTGTCCCAAATATTTATTGTTAGTTATTTTTTCTTTTTGTGTCGATTTGACATAAATTTTCATGTCAAATGTTGTCACCATCCATTATTAACTTCTATAATAGCGAAAGTAGCAATCTTTTGTTATTTCTCATTCAATTTTGTGTCTACTTTGAGAAAATGTCTTATTGCATATACATAATGAAAAGATTGCAATCCTATAGAAATTTGGTATTATTTACCTAGCTCCATCTACACATGATCATATAATCATAGACTTATCTTGTTCTTATGTGCAAATATTTTTATGTGTTTGTTTTATTTAATCTATTTGTCACACTTTGTTGGACTCACATAGCCACAACTTCATTGATTGAGATAACCTATACTCAAATTAGAAGTTTGCACAAGCCTATGGCATGCTCACGAAACATAAACAAGTTGCTAAATTTTATGTGAATTACAAACTTCTTTCAACTTTGGGTATTTTTATGTTTAAAAATGTACAACTTGATAATACTTGTAATTCATCTAAGAGCCACAATATGCCAAGGGGACTAGACACTTTGGCATTACCAAAACCCTAACAATGCTAAAAACATTTCTATTGGCTCCCATATGTGCAAATATTGAGTGTCAGATCAAGTAGTACATTTTTTGTTTTTTTTTCAACATCATGAACAAGAAGCTCAAGTTATTTTTACCCCTTGCGGGTGGTCCCACAATAGTGTGTCACACTTTTTTGCATATCCTAATTTTTGCTAAAATCACACATTTTTAAGAAAGCATAATGATTTAAGCCTTGAGAGGTCTCATTTAAAGGAATTAATTGAATAGGGTTAGATTGAACTCTCTTTGATAAAACCTCTCTACCTTTCAATCATACGTGCAATGGAGTCTCCTTTGCACCTATCAAAATGCTAACAAAAATTTACTTTGACATTAGCTTTTGGGGGATCAAATAAATTGATTTGGACTTTTAAATTTTGAAGTTGGTGCTACTTGAAATGAGCTTTTCAATGATTATGGTTTGAATATATATTAATTTTATTATGAATTAGTATTTTTAGTTTTACTAAACATAGGTTTTTCACCATATATCAACTTCTTTGTTTAATTCTTATGAAAAAAAGTACACTAAGTTATAAAATAAATAAATAAATATAAATGAAAAAACTTAAAAATATCTAGTCACTACGTATTGATGTCCTCTTTCCAACAAAAAAAAGAAAAGAAAAATTGAATTTCAATACACACAGATCGAGTTGTATATGTATAATGAGCCTACGTCTAAATTACAGATAACTCAACTTCAAAACTTAATTAAACAAAAAAAATCAACATAACAAAATGAAACCGATTGCAATCACTAGATATCTGCATTAGAAATCAAAATTTAAAAGAAGCATACTTTTATGCCTTTTAGAAAAAAAGTTATGTTTCGTATAGTGAGTGCAACTCTTTAAAAAATTAGTTTGTTGTTAAAAACTCATTTTTGAAGGAAATGGAAAATTGGATAAAAACCAATTCCAAAAAATTTCAGAAAAATATATTTAGAATATACACACAAAATTTCACAAATCACTAATTTACATCATCTTCAAATTCCTAATGGTTTAGTGGCAATAGGTGTACGGTCCAAATGTGAAGTTTTTTTTTTCAGAATGTTCATTTTAGTGTCAAACTTGGCAAAAAAGTATGACACACTATTTTAGGACCACCCTTGTATTTTTACAAAATATTCTAGGAATCTATTGGGATCTCATTCCAATACTACCTATTACAAAGCAATAGAATGAATTTTTTTAATGTACTAGATAAATTTGTAAAATAGTTACCATGGATTATTGTAAGAATAGCATCACCTAGCACTAGAAACCATATGCACTAGATCATGTGGTGAATGTTGTAGTGTTGTAATTGCTGACAACAACTCTACTTCACAAGTCAGATCATATAAAAATGGTGATTAAGGTGACTATACAAGAATTTTTTTAAGTGTTCAATATATTGGTGATAACATAGTCTGTGATGGTGATTTCAATGTGCGGTGAGAATCTGAAGATTCAGATGATGCAATCATGTAGACAATATCTACAAAGACATGATTACCTACATCTATGATCGCGTAAGATAATTCAATGCACATATGGAGATTTGAGACAAACACCATTGATATTAGCAAGAACAGTCAACCGGTCTATTCATGGTGATGAAATCGAGGTAGCGATCAATTACGTGTCAAAGTTTGATTTATTTACGAATTGTATTGTTGAGGGCCAACCTTTAGGAGTTCAGTTTCCTATGTTAGAAGGATCTTTTATGAATTTTGATTAGGATTTGGAGGGCGACAATAGGTAACATGTTTTAGTGTTATTGCACCAACCTAAATGTGTTTATATAAGATGGAATTGAAGAAAAAGATGAGAAGTTGTGTTTTGTTGTTGTTGTGGTGATTGAGATAGTTGGAGGAAGAGTTTTCATGTTCAGAACAACACAGTGAGAAGTATAGAAATGGATTTGTTAGGTAGAAGGTCTCATTATCATATCATTGTTTGAGTTTTCTACTCAAAAAAAGTTCTAACAGGCTTGTGGTCTTAAATCCTCTAACAAGGTTACTCTTAATAGGGTAAGCATGATCCGAACAGGTCTAAAGGCTAAATCCTCTAACAAGGTGACTCTCAGAAGGAGTTTCAAATACCTTAATAGGGTAGTTCCTAATAGAATTGTTGTAATAGCTTCAAACCGGGCTATAGATACTCTTAACCGGGTATGCCCTTAATAGGGTGGTTGTAATGCTCCTAACAAGGTAAGATTTTATTAGTGCACTAGTGGGATTTGTGGGTGACAATTCCCACTGTGGTTTTTCCCTCTAAAAAGGGTTTCCACGATAAAAGATTGGTGTCTTTGTGTCAATTTCATGGATGTATATTATTATGCTTTTATTTTATATGTAGCTTTATATGTTGGTTATTTGGAAGTTGATGAATAAATTTTGTAGATCCGTGCTTTCACTTAGTCACCTCCCTCTCAGTGCCTTATAACATTAACAATTAACTTTAGAGCCAAGTTCCCTTGAAGAATCCTAACAGCTTGGGAAGGATCCTTAAGGTTGATATGGAGGGTTTAAGATATTAGAGGAAAATTGAAAAGAAACTTGAAGATTCAAAAGAGTTCATTGACTAGTTGAATGAGAAATTCAAGCAATCAAGAGCTAAGAGGTCTAAGCTTGTTCAACAATTATCTGAGAGACAAGATCTCATTGATCATCTATATGAAGAAAGTGGGTCTGAGGAAGCTGAGGCTGCCCTAGAATCTTTGATCCAAGAGAATAAGCAATTGCATGGAAACAAGAAGAATCTAAAGAGAGAGTTAGAAGCTTTTTCAATCAGAATGGGTGAAGAAAAGGAAGCAAGGAAGGCAATAGAAGAAGCAAAGATGATTGCAAAGGAAGCCCTAAAATTCACAGGTAAAGACCTAAAAACTAAAGTAGATGAGATTTTCAAATCTGAACAAGAGGTTGGTAAACTGCATGCATAGCTACATGAGAAAAAATTAAAATTTGCAAGAAACTATTGAAGAGAATCAAGAAACCCTAATGAAGATTGGGAATCCGAGGAAAGAAAATGAGAAACTAAAAGGTGAGTTGAAGGTTGCAAATGATTTACTCAGGAAGTTTAACGAAATTATTACAAAGCTTGTTGAAAAACTCAAGAATCAGAGATTGAATGGAGAGAAACAAGGTCTTGGCTATAGCAGTTATGAAGTTGGTGATTCTTGTGGAACCAAGAAGGACATACAAGATGAGAGAACCTCACCAAAGGTAACTCCAAGAAAATATGCTAAGAAGTCTTATAAATGAGTTTTCTTTAAATGTCATAAGGTTGGTCATAATACTAATGTATGCAGGGAAAATGTTAGATCTAGTATTCCAAGTGTTAAATCTAATGCTAGACCAAGTACCTTTCATGTTCATTGTTACAATTGCAACAAGTATGGACATAGAGCTAATGAGCGCAGGTCAAGAGTGAAAAATCAATGGGTAGAAGTCAACCAGCAAAGTCCCTATCAGAATGAGAACCAATGGAATGTTACATGCTCACATTGTCACAACTATGGACACATGGTTGTTAACTATAGATTGAGGAAAGGAAAAGGCAATGCTAGACCTTGGAGATCAACAATTATGGCATGTTTTCATTGTCATAAGATAGGTCACATTTCTAGGTTTTGTAGAGAAAAGAACAATAAGGTGTTCAAACCAACTAGTTAATAAGTCAAACAAGCAAAAGGGAAAGAAGATTTTTAATGTTGATGAGGTCATGAATCATATGAATAAGACCTGGGTAAATAAGATTGAAGAGAAACCATCAAAAATACCATATCTTCATGAGTTGTGGATAATTCTTCATCTAACCAAGTCATCATTGACTTAGGGGGAGAAAGCATTTTTGAATATATTGAAGACTCCCTAGATGCATGTGCAATAAGTTCTATTGCATATTTAGATGCATATGGTTGCTTTGGTTAATGGTATGTAATTTTTTTTAACTGCATGAAGAATTGGTTGATCCCTAATAAGATTTTAGATGTTATATGATGTTTTTTTAGCAACTGGTGATGCAATTAATGTTATAGAGTGACGACACATAAAACATGATGTTTTAGGTCTTAATGTGCACCTATGCATTCAAAGAGAAGACACAGAGAAGAAGAAGTGAAGATTGAGCAATTTAACAACATTCAAGGCGATTGATTTAAGAATTTTCATTTATTGTGTGAAGGAAACATCAAGGGTTTAAAGTTTTGTCAAGTGGTGGTTGTAAAAGGTATTTATTTGATCTTCTGAGATTGGATTTATCATTTCCAAGATGGATGCACCTACCATTGTAGAGATTACTAAGAGACCTAGGCTAGAATTTAAGAAACATCCATTTAAATTAGTCAAAGATGATCCAAAGGGTGCCCTATCTAGTGTGCCCTATGATGTGATGCATATCAAAGATGTGCGCTCATACATTCATTATAAGTTTGAAGATTTAGGTGAATCTCATATTATTTCACTATATGAAAAGTTTTGTAGTGATTTGGTATTGAAGGATGAACACAAAGTGGTTGTAAACAAGGGTTTCACTAACCCGATCAATTTCCATGATGATTTTGAGGAAGATCAAGTAAGATATGTGTTGAGCTAAGTGCATGACTAGTTTCTATGGCTTGAAATTCTACATAAGATTAATAAGGAGGTCATTCATGTAGTAACAAGTTTCTGTGCACCCGTTGAATTACCAGTACTTAGGTCAATCTCACAGGATGTAGTCACAAGTTTAAAAAAATTGAAGTGGGATAAGAGACCAATGAAAATAAATGACATCCCTAATTTGAATGTGAGATTTGCATCTATGGTGATAGGATACAAGGTCTATCACTCCATAAAAATCAACAATGTGCCTACTAATACAATTCACAGTGCATATAGAATGGTGGTAGAAGATGTGGAGCATGATTTATGTGCTGCGATGAGAGATCGGTTATTTATGAACATGGAGAAGATCAAAAAGGAAAAAAGGAAAGCATTTAAATTTAGTCAATTGATTATGGGATTGTTCTTTTACTTTTAGTCTTTCTTTCCTGGTGTTGTTCATATAAATTGGATATACGCTACACCAGTTTTGGTCCAATATAAGAATTCTACTAGATTATTGGGTAATGGTTTTAATGAGAAATTTTGGGGCTATTTCAAAGACTTTCAAAGAAAAATGCATCAAAGGGAAAGGATACCAGCCCATATAGTTGAGAAATCCAAGGATAATATATGTTTTATGGTGGATACTAACACTTGTCAAATGGAGGTAGTGGTGCGTAGAGCATCATGGGATATGCCAATAGGATATGAGGTAAAAGGTGATATGTTGACCTTACATGCATAATATTTTTATCTAGACCGGTAGATCCAAATGAGCCTAGATTTCAAACCTATAAGGAGAAGAGAATGGAAGTACACAATAAATTGACCAAACTAGTGATTGAAAAGAAGATAGAAAAGAGGTAGAACAATTTGCATTGATGAAAGGATTCACAAAGGAAGTTATTGATAAGGTGAGAGCCAAACATGTTGCGGAGAAAGATTTAAAATCTAGAGCAGCAACAATTATAAGTGAAGAAGAAGATGTAGAAGTTATTTCTTCCGCAACCAGTAGTGTCCCAACTGGTAGGTAAACAAGATGTGCCTTAGTAACAGTAACGAAGGACAAAATCACTCCTCCTCTAAAGGCACAAATAAAAGAGAAGCAAAAGCCAACACAACATGAGCCCTTAAAAAAAAAAAGGTTCCTAGCAAAAGGAAGAAGGATTAGGCTCAAAGACTTGAGAATATTGAAGAAGATGTAGAAGTAGAAGGAACAGAATCATATAAAGAACAAAAGAAGATCAAGGAAATTGGCAAAAGGTCAAAGGTGGTTGGTACTCTTACAACCAAATCTGTCAAGCCTGATTTTGGAAAATTTATTATTTTGATAATATTGTTGAAAGAGTCAAAAGTGGGGTGTACTTGTTGATGTTATAAAACTTTATGACAAATTCAATAAAGAAGACTATACAAAGATTGAGGATGTAGTCATGTTTAGTATGCACAAGTTAAGTAAAGTACTTATTGAATTACAAGGACAAATTCCTGCATATTTGTATATAAAAAGTGAAGCTAGGTGGCGAACAATATTAAAGGAAGACAAGGAAATAATTGAGTATGCCTTAGTCCAATTACAACTGGAGATGTCCATAGAGGAAATCAATGAGACACTTAAGAAAGTTAAACATGCATTCAAGACTAAGTCAAGAATCATAAGATTACTGCTTGGATATTCTCAATCAGTGCGAGAGGAAATAATGAGTATTTTGAAAGAATTATTAGGTATTTCTGAAGAGAAGGAAGATGATCAAGAAAAAGTTGAAGAGGAAAAAGGACATGGTGGTAAGAAAATTGTGATTACTCAAACTGATGAAAGGTGGACAGTTGATGGTGTGAAGGTCGCACTTGATAATATTTACTTGGAGGATCCTAAGGGTATTCCTGATGAACAGGTAGATGTAGGAACAGATCAAGCGATGACTCATGATAACATAGTCAATGTTACTATCAGTGATAAAAAAAAAGGGATCAATAGCAGAGGCAATCGGTGAAGCAGAAGATAAGAAGAAAGTAGAACAAGAAAAGAAAGAAAAGCAAAATGAGAAGACTGCTGACAGAGGAAAGGAAAAGGTAATATCTCCCATTTCTATTGTTCAGCAAAGTTTTGGTAAAATGGATGAAGATGACTTGTAGTTCATGCAAGGACCAATAGATCTTAGTATAATGAGCCCAAAAGAGTTGAATGTTTCTATGATCATTAAGTCTAAGGCCAAAAGAGATCAAAATAAAAAGGAGGCACAAAGTATACAAAATACAAGAGATATATTATCTGATCTTATGCTTGAGGAACCTTATGATGAGAAGGATGAACCTATTTAATAATTGGGTCAATTGGTGACATCTTCAAGTGAAAAATTACAAATTCTAGAGGATGTAGTGTAGCAATAAAGGCAGAAAAGGACTATGAAAGAAAAAAATCAAAGAAGTTAGTCCAACATATTTCACTTCACAGAGGAACTTTGATAGTTAAGGTTAGAGGGGTGAGACAAGAAATGATAGAAGGTGGTAGCATTCATACTTTTATTTCTGATGTCTCACCATTTTTGAAGGATATTGAGTAGAAAAGAGATGAAGCTAAACAGGATCTACAGAAGTTTGTAGGAAATTTTGGTCCATTGGATCATTCCATTACAAGTTTTAGAGAATCGATGAGCAATATTAATCATAATCTCAAATCTTATCATAACGAGAAGGAGAAAGGGGTCTCAGTATGGTTAGAGAGCTACAGAGTCTACTAATTTAAAAGTTGGAAATTTTGTAGAAAGGAGTTAAAGATGTAGAATTAATATCAGCTCTACCTTATATGAGTACATCGGACTCATTGGAGGAGCTAGCATATCTACTAACCAGTCAGATAGTGATCACTAAGCATCTCACAAAGTTATGGGAGACTGATCTACATGTCTTAAAGACCAATTTTGGTGATGTATTTAGTATATTGTAACAGGTATATGCTACTCTCTATAAATAAAACTTTATTTTTGATCATTTATTGATACCTTTTCATTGTTGGCAAAGGGGGCGAAGACAGTAAGGGAGAGTAGATAGAGTAGTATGTAGTGAAAATAATTGGCTAAGTATTTTGTAAATGGGAGAAGTATAGACATGATCTATTTGTAATTACCATAGGGGGAGTAATCCTAGAGTTTAGCTCTGTACTTTTGTATTTTTTGTTTTTCTTAGTTAGACAGTTAGAAATATTTTTCTAAGTGTTGTCATCAATACCAAAGGGGGGATTGTTGGCATCTAAGGAAGATGATCATATCCTAGATCATGTGGTGAATTTTGCAGTGTTGTAATTGCTTGTAACAAGTCTACTCCATGGTTCATATTAGATAAATCGGTAATGAAGGTGACTGTACAATAATTTTTCTAAGTGTTCAATATATCGGTCATAGCACAGTTTGTGATGGTGATTTCAATGTATGGTGATAATCTACAAGATTTAGATGACGTGATCATGCAGGTAGTATCTAAAAAGACATGATTACCTACATCTATGATCTTGTATGCTGATTCAACATATACAGATAGAGATTTGAGGCAAACACCATCGATATCGGCAAGAACAGTCAACTTGTCTAGTCAAGGTGATGAAAACGAGGTAGCAATCAATTACGTGTCAAAGTTTGATTTATTTATGAATTGTATTATTGAGGGTTGACCTTGAGGAGTTAGATTTGACATGTTGGAGTGATCTCTTATGAATTTTGATTAGGATTTGGAGTCTGACAATAGGTAACACATTTTAGGGTTATTGCACCAACCTAAATGTGTTTATATAATATGAAATTGAAGAAAAATATGATAATTTGTGTCCTATTGTTGTTGTGGTGATTGAGATAGTTGGAGGTAGAGTTTGCATGTTCAGAACAACACAGTGAGCAGTACAAAAGTGGATATGTTAGGTAGAAGCTTCCATTATCATATCATTGTTTGATTTTTCTACTCAAAGAAAGTTCTAACAAGCTTGCAGTCTAAAATCCTCTAACAAGGTTACTCTTAATAGGGTAAGAAGGATCCTAACAGGTCTCAAGACAAAATCCTCTAATTGGGTGACTCTCAGAAGGGGTTTTAAAACCCTTAATAGGGTAGTTCCTAATAGGAATTTTGTAATAGCTTCTAACCAGGCTATAGATACACTTAACTAGGTATGCCCTTAATAGGGTGGTTGTAATGCTCCTAACATGGAAAGATTTTATTAGTGCACTAGTGGTATTTTTGGGTGATAATTCCCACCGTATTTTTCCCTCTAACAAGGGTTTCCATGATAAAATATTGGTTTCTTTGTGTCAATTTCATGGATGTATGTTTCGTTATACTTTTATGTTATATGTAGCTTTGCATGTTGGTTATTTTGGAAGTTGATGAATAGATTTTGTAGATCTTTGGTTGAACTAATTCACCCCCCCCTCTTAGTGCCTTATATATATATATATATATACATATATATATATATGTATATATATATGTATATATATGTATATATATGTATATATGTGTGTATATATATGTATATATGTGTGTATATATATGTATATATGTGTGTATATATATGTATATATGTGTGTATATATATGTATATATGTGTGTATATATATGTATATATATGTGTATATATATGTATA
>MU228197.1:419067-435037 GCA_018584345.1 Thuja plicata | reverse complement strand
GTATATATATGTATATATATGTGTATATATATATGTATATATATATGTATATATATGTATATATATATGTATATATATATGTATATATATGTATATATATATGTATATATATGTATATGTATATATATGTATATGTATATATATGTATATATATATGTATATATATACATATATATATACATACATATACATATATATATACATATACATATATATATATACATATATATATATATACATATATATATATATATATATATATATATATAGAGAGAGAGAGAGAGAGAGAGAGAGCATAATTGGCTTCCAAGATTTGCTAGAAAAAATTTCTAATCATTATGCAGGATATTGGATATATAATTGGATTGTTCCATAATACTTCATTGGTAGATACGTAAGACATTGATGAATCATACACCTTTACACCTATTATGCATCTACAACCATACACACCCAAACACTTCGAATGAAAACCTAAAATATATCCAACATGCTTATAATAGATATTTATATAGTTCAATGAGACATAATCATATACAAACACATGTCGCTCAATTTTTTATTTATAGCACCACTCAACATTTAGTATTATGCATCTAGACATTTGGAGTCATGCACACAAGGATAGGAGTGGCTAAAGTACATAAATTTATAAATTTATAAAATACTTTCAAAATGATTACTTTATCTTCAAAGTATTATCTCATATTAACATACAAAATAGAATGAGTTTCATGACAGATTTGACACACCTCACTCATTAAAATTTATAATAGAATTTAATAACATCTTTAAAAAGTATCCTTCAATATTATACACCAATATATAAATCCTTTATGCATTCTTCTATACACCATTGTGCATGTATCTAGTGAGAGAACATATACTATTCACCTTCCACAATATTTTGGTTACCATTTAATGTTCAATGTTAATCTTAAGCTATATTTTTTTCCTCTTCTAGAGTAAGCGTCAATTCAAGGTCCCTTACAAAGGGAAATAAGGGAATCCCAAAAACTCATCTAAGATCAGTATGCACAACTAGTACCTAATAATTTCTTCAATAGCTTCAACAAATTAATACAAGCACATACTACTATGTCATAAAAGCAGAAACATACATAGTTTATTTCCCATTGTTAAAACCTTAAAGGAAAGTGATTTGAAATTATAGATCTAAGAAATTTCAGCAACATTATGACATATAGATTTAATACTTCAAAATCATGAACAGGGTTAACTTTAAGAAATCCCCTCCTGGGAAAAGGTGTAAAATCCTAGTGAATCCTATATTATTTTGGGGGCAACAAACTAATATTGTTGGTGAAATTTTTTAATTTTAAAGGAAAAAATATTAGTTTGTACTCGCATTTTTTTAATTGTATGAAAATTCCATAAAATCTTGGTGTATCGTTCATTATAGAATAGAATCATGAAGACAAGCACACATACCTAGAAACCATCATTTCACCATTATTTTTATATGGAGCCTAATTAATTATTAGACTCGAAGGTTAAATTTTCCTCACTTTGATCAATGTGATTTCCCCCCAAATTTTGTGCAACCGTTGGATGATCCTAGATCAATCACATAAATTCTATTTTGGGCCAAACTTTTAAAGGATACAAAGTTCCACAGAAAGTCAACAGAACAGAGACACATGTCCATTGTCAAATCTATTTCAGGCCAAAGTTTTAAAGGACAAAAAGTTCCATTGAAAGTATCTGGAATAGATACACATATCAAATCTATATACTTAACTTGTTCCCTAACCTTAAATTTTGACCACATATTGGAAAATATGGTCGTCAATTAAGACACTATTTTGAAATTGCAAACGAAAATATTAAATAAATCATTTGAAAAACATAGATTCTTTTGCAAAAATCCTTAAAATAGATGAAATTAATTAATTAAAATGATGGGAAATTTAATTGCATTTGACCAAAAATTTATAAAGTCAGGGCAATTCGGCCACCCGTCTCGATGCATATTATTCGCCAATTTCCAATGTGCCAATGTGACATATTGACCAGTTGGAAAATATTCACCACTAAATGTTTCCCTGATCATGAAACTAGATGAATGAGACAGAAGCAAAAAACATAGATATACATTGGAAAAACCTTTTCAAGTAAAAAAGACCACACTCCAAAACATCGAGCTAACCAGACTCTTTAGTCAACATATGAAATTGTCAAATCAATTTCCACTTCAAATTGGAAATATATGATGATATCTTCCCAAACCTTAGCATCTTCCAAGTGGGTGCCAAATTCCTAGAAAATAAGAAATATGACATCTCATCACCTACCATGTACAATGCCACCTCACCAAGAGGTCCCACAAAGTGAATGATAACTTAGGAAGTTGATAACTTAAGATAAATCAATTAATTAAATAATTAAACATGTTATAATTGTATGGGTCAAGTATGTTGAACCTTTGGTAATTTGGTCTTTGGTTTTTGTCATTGATGTCAATAAGGCATGGCGGATCTCTCAATTAGTTATGGTGGTACACATGATACAGTTGATAATTTAGTGACTCACTTGATGTGATTGTAAATCTGGTTAATTTCATATGAATTTTCCTAATACATTTTTCAAATCATTACCAAGTTGTTTGATAAAGTTTAAAGTATATAATACTTAATGTTGTTAATGGATGATAAATCAACTTGTAATCCATAACTAGCTAATTACGGTCTAAACAGTTTGGCATATAGTAAGTCTCACACTAACCCCCAACTATTATACCTTTTTAGAAAGGTAAGAGGAATGTATAAAGTGGGTCATTGTTATTTTATGCATAAACATGTGGTAGAGAGAGAAGGAATTGCGACCAGAACTGTTACAGTTAGTTATGATAGTTATGAGCAGCTTTAGTCTAAATCCGTTTTGGATGGTTAAAAAGTTTATTCAAAAATGACAAAGAACATTTATAAGAAGGAGACTCATTTCCCTAAACATATGTATAGGTGGTTTTTAGAATTTGAAAGATATGTATAGTAGATCAGAAGGATAGTATGCAGTCTACAAGACAAAATTTTGAATGGTAATAATATTTCTTTCAAATTTAAAATGTGTTGAATGATTGATAATTTTAGGGTATAATAAGAGATCAAGAATGGTATATAACATGATTTTCAGTGGTTTTAATCATTCATTAATCAGATATTTTAATGGTGCATACATATACAATTGAATTCTAAATGTTTTGAGGGGAAACTAGTTGCTGATTTCTCAAGAAGGCTAATTGTTTGGAGATCATTTAATCAATTTATCTTCTTGAATTAAAAATTTTGATAATGTTATCTGATTAAGGGATTCATATCAGATTTTAAGTCTTTTTTTTTTATAAATATCATTTGTAAAAGAAGACTTGTATTGATACAAAAATTAGTAAGAGAGAGAAGAAGAGAAGTGTATCCTGTTTTATGTTTTCAACTTGGAGTTGAATTTTTGATTTATGATTTGTATTGTAATAGAGATGATCCTCTGATTTTGTATCTCATTTATTCATTTTGGAAGTTGGTGCTTCTTTTATTCTTGAATTTGGTGCTTCAAGTGTAAGGGATTGGTGTTTCTAAAACAGAGTGTTGGTGCTTCCTAGAGTTGTAGCTCTAAAAGTTTTGCCCAAGAGGCTAATAAAGTTTCAGATTAAAAGTTGTTTTTTTTCCCTAAGGGGTATCCCACTATAAATATTTTGAAATTTTTTCTTCTTTCATTTATTTTTCTTATTTTATAACTTCATATTATAATTGTACAAGTTGAAAAGTTGAAAAGAACAATTTTTTTAAGTAACCACTAGTTCATCCCCCTCCCCCCCCTCAGTAGTGTTTGTATTCCAACAAGTGGTATTAGAGAAAGGTTCCCTACATGAAATTTAACAACTTTGGGTAGATTTTGGTTGATTTGAATACTTATCTATAATAGCCCAAGATAGTTCTTCAAAGGTTCCTAATTTTTTATGGATCATATGATGCTTTTGGAAAGTTATGATGCAAACTTACTTGTTGTCAATTAATGTTGATGTTTGGGCTTCAGTTGTTAATGGTTATAATGTTCCTAATTCTTTACCTATAGATCCTAATGAAAAGAGGAAGTATGAAATTGATATGAAGGCTGAATTTGATATATTTAACAACTTATCTAAAGATGTTTTTGTTAAGGTAATGTGTTACTCAGATCTTCTAAAGAAGTATGGGACAAGTTGAAAAACACCAATCATGGTAATGATAGAATTAAAGAAGTGGAGATACAATATTTAAAATCAATATTTGAAGATCTAAATTTGGGAGATGATGAAAAGGTAGAAGACTATCTTCTTAAGGTAGATGAAACTGTGAATGGCATATGAGGACTTGGTGAAACAATTGATGATATTGATGTTGTTAAGTTATTCTTAAGATCTCTTCTTGATAAATTTGATTCTAAGATATGTTCTATTGAATAAAATAGAGACATTAACAAGTACACAATGGAAGATATTCATGGAGCACTTGTAGCTTATGAAATGAGAAAGTTTGGCAAGCAGGAATCCACAAGCAAAGAAGCGGCATTTAAGGTAGAAAATAAAATGAAGGAAGTCTCATCAGAATCATAAGACCTTGATGTTATTGAAGAGTATATCTCAAGGAAATTAAGGAAAGGAGAAGATAAATACAAAGGTAAAATTCCTATCAAATGCTTTAAGTGGTAAAATAGGACACTTTGCATCTAAATGTCCTTATAATAGTCATGATGAAGTAGATGATGAGAAAGAGAAATCAAATAAAATAAGTTCTTTAAAAAAAAAATTCTTTAAGAAGAAGAAGAGTTTGATTGTTGATGTATTAGATAGTGAATCTAGTAGCTTTGATTGTGATGAAAATTAAGTTTTAATCATGGTTGTAGAAACTACTTGTCAAGAATCAAACAGTGATGATGATGTTGAACATGTTGAGGTTGATTTAGAATGTGAATTTCTTTATGAACTTAAAAAGATCAAGGAATTAAAAATGAATTTAAGTGTTCATGAAAATCAATCCTTAAAGGAAAAAGAGAAATTTGAAAAAGAAACTAAGGAATTAAATCAACAAGTTATATAATTGAAATTACAAGTTGAGGAACAAAAGAGAATTTTCTTTGTCACTAAGGATGAGTTAAGTTCTAAAGATCATGAATGTACAAGGTTAATGAATGAAGTAGTATCATATAAAAGTAGGTTAGAAAAATATGATAATACTACTTTGGATGATTTGTTAAGGAAACAAAGAAGAACATATAATCTAACTGGAATTGGTTTTGAACTTGGACAATGTTCTAGTGACAAGAAAGATAAATCCTTATTTGAGACATTCAAATCTGAAAGTAAGGACATAGATCAGCATACTACCACTTCAAATGAAAGTAAAAATGCAGATTTTAATCAGATTTATAATTATAAAAATAATTTTATATCAAGTACTTCATTCATGAGTAAAAGATCTTCAAGTAGGTTCACTTATTTCTTTGATGGGTATTACTTCATGTGTCATCAATATGGACATATAATATGTAATTGCAAATATATGTCAAGGAGGTTTTCAAAGTTTCATTTTGGTTATTCCTTTCCTAAAATTAATGGTATGATATGTTACAAATGCAATCTCTTTCCTCATGCTATGAGGAATTGCAAAACTAAGTCATTTTAGATTGATCAATCTTATACTAGTCCACAAGTTGATAAAGAATTTGATACTAAAGTGACTAAGATATGGAGGCTTGAGAATAATAAGTCTATGTTTGTTCAAATGGCTTTACATTCTAAACAAAAGGATTTTTGGATAATTGATAGTGGTTGTTCTAGACACATGATAGGTGATAAAATAAAGTTTGACAAATTGATTAAATAAAATGTGGCAGTGTGAGTTTTGGTGATGATTCTTTAAGAAAAATTAAAGGTTTGGGTTCTTTGATTCTTAGTGGAAAAATTTTTAGTCATGATGTGTATTATATTGATAGATTAAAGTATAATATTCTAAGTGTTACTCAAATTTGTGATAATAGATATGAAGTTGTGTTTGATGATCATGATTGTAAAATCAAATCTAGATCAGGATAGTTGGTTCCATCGGGTAAATGATCAAAAGGGAATATATAAAACTTAAAAGATATGACAAATACTAACAATCATGAAGATGTGTGTCTTATGGGACAGGTGAATGAAGTTATGAAAGATAAAAAGGAAATAAGAATGGATAATACTCTTCTTGAATACAATGATAATGTCTTGAACAAATCAGATAATAAAGTTGAAGAAGGTGAAGAAGAGATGAAAGATAAAACAAGAACACCAAAACCAATAGGTACAAATTCTATGGGAACTAGACTGAAGAAACATCATCCTCCAGAATAGATTATAGGAGATAAAAAGGAAAATCAATTGGCTCACATACTCACAAAATCTCTCTCAAAAAATGTGTTTGAAGGTTTGAGAACCAGATTGGGAGTTCTCTCTCTATCTTCTCTTACTTAATTTAATCACTGTGTTATAGGTTTCAGGGGGAGAATTCCTAAACATTTTTGCAACTGAAATCTTGGTGTCTCTCCTTTTTCATTGATGTCAAAGGGGGAGAAAAAGTATGAGGAAATCATATTAAAACATGTGTTTCTAGATTCTATACAGGTGATTATGTTAGAATAGTACCAAGCATAACTGAGAGGGGGGGTGAATCAGTTATCAGTAACTTTACTTATTTTTACTTCTTTAACTCCAGAATACAATAAAGTAAGTACACATTCAGATAACACAGTACACAACACACAATTTGATTACGGGGAAACCAAATGGTAAAAACCCCGGTGGGAATTAACAACCACAATGAACTATACTTGTTTATAGTAATCCCTGTTAGAAGATATTTCAACCTTGTTAGGAATTGTACTTTACAATGCAATAAGTATAGTGACCTGGTTAAGGATCAGACCCTGTTAGGATTCTTTTACAAATAACCCTGTTAGGGGTGGTGGACTCACTATCCAAAAGGTCACTACTTAATGGTAAAGGCTACAACCTTTTGTATAACAAATATGCACTATATCTGATGATGAAATGTAGAGTAGACGTATTTTCTTGATCAGTTCTAGTGTATTGTAATCTTTCACTTCTTCTTCACATAGACTCTTGATGAATGAACCACATGTGATATTCTGCTATGTACATCTTCTGTCTCTTTTCGTATCATTCACACTTAGCGTATCACAAATGACTTTCTATAAGTATCTTCCTCAAAGTATGAGACCATGGGACCTGTAAGAGAACTCTTCATAACATCCTTGTTGGCTCTACTAAGAACACAAAAAATATTAAGTCCACGCAACACAAACTAAATAGACACGACACTTCACTAAGTTGGCCTCACCAAATTATCTCTAACTTTTCAATCTTCTTGAAACATGTTTGGTACCTTTAGATAAAAATCATCAACTCATAACTAATCATTAATATACACACGCATATCCTGAAGATAGGCGCAACTCAAGAAGCATGTTGCATACGTCGACTTTGAATGAATACTCTTCCAGAACTGTAATTTCCAATAACATAATTACACAACTTGACTGAAACATCATATCTGGATCTACGTGTATGAACATAACATAATAAAAATGTTTACAACATGTATCTAACCACACAATTCTTGATGTCATCATTATGATAAGTACATACAGAATCACTACTATGTATTATATGTTGTCATCAATGACAAACATACAATCAATCAACTACACAGAAATAAATATCCAACAAGCTCCCCCTTTAACATTGTTGGCAACATATGATATTAAAAACATCCTCTATTCATGGTTTCCTCTTTCTTTTACAATATTCTCAATATCCTCATCAAAGATTCCTCTACACTGGTTCATTTCTTCTAACTATTTTTATACTCCCCTAGAGTATATGCTCCCCCTTACTATATAATCCCCCTTTGACATCAATGGAAAAGGGAACCATAAACAATTAGACACAGGTACTACTCCAGAAGTAGAGTAGTCAACCATTCATCAGTCACACAAGACTGATGTACTTGCTGCATTATCTAATCAGACTCAGGAGAGGGAATTACTCCCAACTTCTCTCTCAGATACTCAAAAGTATCCTTTAATAAAGGCTTTGTGAAAATATCTACCAACTATTGTTTGGTGCTCACATAGTCCAATTTTACTTCTTTGTCTGCAACATTTTCTCTTAGGAAGTGGTACTTGATCTCTATGTGTTTTATCTTTCCGTGCATCACAGGGTTCTTAGACATGTTAATAGTGCTAGTGTTATCACAGTGAATAACAATAGGATAATCAATCTAAATACCAAAGTCTTTAACCATCTGCTTGATCCAAACCATGGTTGAACAATTTAGTGTTGCTGCAACATATTCAGCTTCTATTGTTGACTGAGAAATACAGTTCTGCTTCTTTCTTATCCAAGAAACCAACCTATCTCCAAGAAATAATGCTCCTCCTAAAGTGCTCTTCCTATAATCAATACAACTTTCCCAATCTGCATCTGTATACACATGAAGTTGTACATTCTCTAATTTAGGATACCATAAACCATAGTCTATAGTTCCCTTAGATATCTGAATATCCTCTTGATTTCCATTAGGTGATTATGCTTGGGTTCAGCTACAAATCTTCCAACAATGCCAACTGCATTAGATATGTCAGGTCTAGATTGAGTTAGATAAATGAGTTTTCCAATCATAGATTTGTACAATGTCTTATCAACTGCTATGGAGTCATCATCTTTTGAAAGCTTGCTTCATGTTATCATAGGGGTGCATACTGGTTTATAGTCTTCCATCTTAAAGGTCTTCAATATTTCCTTCACATATTTTGACTGATTAATGAATATACCTTTATCTGTCTACTTCACATTCAGTCCCAAAAAGAATTTTATAGGACCAATCATGCTCATTTCAAATTCATTCTACATTTCTTTTGCAAATGTTGTACTAAGCTTGTCATTATCTCCAAAGATAATGTCATCAACAAATATGGCAACTAGTAGTAATCCATCAGGGGTCTCTCTTGTGAATAGGTTACAATTTGCTGCTCCTTTCTTGAATCCAATCTTGGTAAGATAACCATCAATTCTCTCATACCAAGCTCTTGGGGCCTGTTTAAGACCATAGAATGCTTTCTTCAATCTGCATACCATGTCTGGTTCATCTGAAAGATTAAATCCTTCAAGATGTTCTATGTAGACTTCTTCCTTCAAGTCTCCATTTAGAAAAGCTGACTTTACATCCATTTGATAAAATTTAAAGTCTTTGAATGTTGGATAGGCCAAGAATAATTTAATAGCTTAAATTCTACTCACAGGGGAAAATGTATCAGTGTAGTCTATTCCTTCTCTTTGTGCATACCCTTTACATACCAATCTTGCTTTGTTTCTTACTACTGTACCATCTTCATTCATCTTGTTTTTGAATACCCACTTTGTTCCAATCACATTTTTGTCACTGGGTCTAGGGACCAATTCCCATGTATCATTTTTAATTATCAGATCTAATTCTTCTTTCATTGCATTCTTCAAATCAGAATCATTACAAGCATCTTGAACACTTAAAGGTTCAATCTATGAAAGTAAACATACCTCTTCATCCATTGCTAGACTTTTTTCTTTTGATCTGGTCAAAACACTGCTGCTCTGATCTCCAATGATATCATCTTTAGAGTGTTATCTAGATGTGAACTTTGGAAACTTAGGTGTGACTTCTTCTTCTGTAATCTATGATTCTTCTCTACTTGATTCAGGTTCATTGCATGAGACATCAATGCAATTAAACATTTCTTCAATAATAGTATCTTTTCTGCTAGGCCTAGGTTCATCTTCAATCATAGGTGCATATTCATAGTATCTTTCTTGAACCATAAAATTCTCATCAATTTTTATATGAGTACTTTCAATTATCTTTTTCAATCTCAAATTCAAACATCTATATGCTTTGCTTTTTGTAGAGTAACCAAGGAAAATACCTTCATCACTTCTGCCATCAAACTTACCAACACCATCATCTCTCTTAATGTAGCACTTGCTACCAAAGATTCTAAAATACTTTACTATAGGTACATTACCAAACCAAATTTCATAGGGTGTCTTATCTGCGCCTAGCCTCAATTGAGTTTTGTTGATAGTATAGACTGTTGTATTCACTGCATCTCTCCAATATGTGTGTGCAACTTTTCCTTCAATCATCATAGTGCGCACTGTATCAACTATAATCATGTCCCTCCTTTTTGCAATCCCATTCTTCTGAGGGGTTCTAGGTGCACTCAATTATCTTTTTATTCCATGTTCTTTGTAGTAATCATAAAACTAATCAGAGGTGAACTCTCCTCCTCTATCTGATCTCAGACATTTCAATTTATATCCAGATTCATTCTCAACCTTAGCTATTAATATTTTGAACTTCTCAAAGGCTTCATATTTCTCCTTTAAGAACGCAACCCACATCATCCTTGAAAAATCATCAAAAAACAAACTGAAATACCTTTCTCTGTAGTATGATCTTGTTTGGGTAGGACCACACAAATCTGTATGTACTAGGTCCAACTTGTTTTCAGCTGAGTTCTGCTTGCTTCTGAAGGAACTCCTTACATGCTTTCCCATAACACATTCCCTGCATCTTTTTTCAATTGGTCTTGCAATACTAGGAAGGTCTCTGACTGCCTTGACATTACTTATCTTTACTATGTTATCAAAATTGATATGACATAGTCTCTTGTGCCATAACCAACTGCCATCTACTTTTGTGACAAAACAACTTACATCAGAATTTAGCTAAAAAACATTAGCTTTTGTTTTGGAGCCTGATGCAATCATGTCTGCATCCTTTTTGTTAATGATGCACTTGTTGTCTTTGAAATCCAAATGATAACCTTTGTCAAGTAGTTGTCCAACACTTAGCAAGTTATGATGTAATCCATCAACATATAGAACATCATTTGTCTTGTTCTTTCCATCCAAGGTGATAGAACCTCTGCCTATGATAGGTTTAGGAGTGTTATCTCCAAATATAACCATACCACCTTTGTATTTGTTTAAATGAACAAATCTATCTTTGTCACCTGTCATATGATGAGAGCATCAACTGTCAATAATCCAATCAGTTCTGATGTCTTCTTTGGAAATTAAGGCTAACTCTTGTTCTTCCTTTTCATCTGTAATGTCCATTTCCTCGAGAAACCTTTCCATGTCTCTAAGGGAAATGAATCCAATTTCATCTTCTCCTAAATCTTCATCAGTTACACCTTCTTCAGCATCATAACATTCCTTCTTATATTTAGGTTTGTAATCAGATCTAAACTTTTTGACTCTTGTGGGGCACTTAGATGCAAAGTGACCAATCTTGTTGCATGAAAAAAATTTGAATGGAAGCTTTCCTTCATATTTTCTGTTTCCTTTCTTTTCTCTTTTAGCAATCATAGCAATGATTTCTTATAGTTCTTCATCAAATTCTTCTTTCTCATTATGACTGGAGATGTGTAAGGATTTCTTACCATGGACTGAGGCTTTGAAAGTTGTTTCATCTTGATATCTCAAATGCAGAGATTTTGTTGATCAAAGTCTCTCTCTTGAAGTCTTGTGAGAATTGCATGGTTTCCTCTAGAATACTTATCTTTTTTTCATAGTTTGATGTTAAAGTAGTTAGCATCTTGTCCATTATGTCTTCTTCTGATATTTCTCCACCATTGTTTCTGATTCCAAAGATTGCTTCATTTATCCTTTGATTGTAGGCTCTAATGTTCTCTTTAGGTAACATCTCAAGACTTTTGTATTTCCTTTTTCATGTCTTCCTGCATGCATTCTTTTCTTGAATATCTCCTTCAAACATATCTTGTAAATACTTCCATATTATATATGCTCTGTCAATTTTCTTGATCTCAGAAAATTCACTGTAGGATAAGGCACTGATTAGGGCTTCTTTAGCAATTGCATTATTGGTAAATGTTTCCTTTTTCTATTAGTAGCATCATCCTTTGCAAGGCCTTTCAGAGATGGAATTACAACTTATTGTGCAGCAATTTCAAAGATCTCAAAGACAACACACTGTAGATATGTTATCATTTTGTTTTTCCAATCCAGATAATTTTCTCCATCAAAGTTAGGGCTCTCTTTTCTGAAGTAAGACATCTGATCTGCCTTAAGCTGTTAGACTTCTTCTCCAAGGCACTTGGCTCTGATACCAATTGTTAGAATATTCCCAAGGATAACTAAGAGGGGGGGTGAATCATTTATCAGTAACTTTACTTATTTTTACTTCTTTAACTCCAGAATACAATAAAGTAAATACACATTCAGATAACACAGTACACAACACACAATTTGATTACGAGGAAACCAAATGGTAAAAACTCTAGTGGTAATTAACACCCATAATGAACTATACTTGGTTATAGTAATCCCTATTAGAAGATATTTCAACCCTATTAGGAGATGTACTTTACAATGCAATAAGTATAGTGACCTGGTTAAGGGTTGGACCCTGTTAGGAGTCTTTTACAAATAAACCTATTAGGGGTGGTGGACTCAATGTCCAAAAGCTCACTACTTAATGGTGAAGGCTACAACCTTCTGTATAATAGATATGCACTATATCTGATGGTGTACTATAGAGTAGACCCATTGTCTTGATCAGTTCCAGTGCATTGTAATCTTTCACTTCTTCTTCACATAGACGCTTGATGAATGAACCACATTTGATATTCTTCTCTATACATCTTCTATCTATTTTCGTATCTTTCACACTTAGCGTATCACAAATGAATTTCTATAAGTATCTTCCTTAAAGTATGAGATCATGGGACCTGTAAGAAAAATATTCATAACATCCTTGTCAGCTCTACTAAGCACACAAACAATATTAAGTCCACGCAACACAAACTGAATAGACGCGACGCTTCACTAAGTCGGCCTCACCAAATTATCTCTAACTTTGCAATCTTCTTGAAACACGTTTGGCACCTTTAGATAACAATCATCAACTCATAACTAATCATGAATATACACACACATATCCTGAAGATAGGTGCAACTCAAGAAGCACGTTGCATACCTCAAATCTGAACAGATACTCTTCAAGAACTATAACTGCCAATAATAGATTTACACAACTTGACTGAAACATCATATCTGGATCTGCGTGTATGAACATAACATAATAAACATATTTACAACATGTATCTAACCACACAAGTCTTGATGTCATCATTCTGATAAGTACATACAAAATCAATACTATGCATTATATGTTGTCATCAATGAAAAATATACAATCAATCAACTGCACAGAAACAAATCTCCAACATATTATATATAGGTGGTACATGTACATGCAGTGGTTAATGTTGATGAATTATATACATGTGATGATACACAGGTGATACAGGTACATGCAATGGTTAATGTTGATGGATTCTATATAGGTGATATAGGTACATGAAGAGGTTAATATGTTTTTTTTAGGTATTGAAATCAATTCCAAAGAGGGATTATGTTGAACCTTTGGTAATTTTTTCTTTGGTTTTTGTCATTGATGTCAATAAGGTATGGCAGATCTCTCGGTTAGTTATGGTGGTACACACGATGTAGTTAATTACATATTATTTAGTGATTCAGTTGATGTGATTTCAAATGTGATTAATGTCATATAAATTTTCCTAATACATTTGTCAAATAATTACTAATGTTTTTGATAAATTTTGAAGTATATAATACTTAATGTTGTTAATGGATGATAAATCAGCTTGTAATCCATAACTACCTAGTTACGGTCTAAACAGTTTTGCATGTACTAAGTCTCAAACTAACCTCCAACTATTAGACCTTTTCAGAAAGGTAAGAGGAAGATATAAAATGGGTCATTGTTATTTTATTCATAAATGTGTGGTGGAGAGAGAGAGAGAGAGAAGGAATTTTGACCAGAACTGTTACAATCGGTTATGACAGTTATGAGTAGTTTTAGTCTAAGTCCATTTTGGATGATTAAAAAGTATTTTAAAAAACAAAAAAGCACATTTATAATAAGGGTACTCATTTCCCTAAATAGATGTACAGGTAGTTTGTAGAAAAAGTGTAGGATTTGAAAGATATGTACAGTAGACCAAAAGGATAGTATGCAGTCTACAAGACAGAATTTTGAATGGTAATAATATTTCTTTTAAATTTAAAATGTGTTGAATGATTGATGATTTTAGGGTATAATAAGAGATTTAGGAGGGCTTATAATATAATTTTGGGTGGTTTGAATCATTCATTAATCAGATATTTTAATGGTGCATACATATACAATTGAATTCTTAATGTTTTGAGGGGAAACTAGTTGTTGATTTCTCAAGAAGGCTAATGGTTTGGAGATCATTTAATCAATTTATCTTCTTGAATTAAAATTTGTGATCATGTTACCAGATTAAGGGATTCATATCATATTTTAATTCTTTTTTTATGATAAATATCATATGTAAAATAAGACTTGTATTGATACAAATAATCAGTAAGAGAGAGAAGAGAAGTGTATCCTGCTTTATGTTTTCAACTTGGAGTTGAATTTTTGATTCATGATTTCTATTGTAACAGAGATGATCCTCTGATTTTTTATCTCATTTATTAATTTTTTAAGTTGGTTCTTCTTGTATTCTTGAATTTGGTGCTTCAGGTATAAGGGATTGGTGTTCTTTGAAATTGGTGTTTCTAAAACAGGGTGTTGGTGCTTCCCAGAGTTGTAGCTCTAAAAGATTTGCCTAAGAGGCTAATAAATTTTCAAAGTAAAAGTAGTTTTTTACCCTAAGGGGTTTTCCAATATAAATATTGTGTAATGTGTTCTTCTTGCATTTCTTGTTTTTATTTCATAACTTCATATTATAATTGTAAAAGTTGAAAAGATTGAAAAGTTAAAAAGAACAAGTTTTTTAGGTAACCATTGATTCACCCTCTCCCCCCCCACCTCTCAGTGGTGTTTGTATTCCAAAAATTTCTTCCTCACCAAGCTCTTCATCTATATATGGTGTCTCTACAATCATCTGGGCTAAGTTCTCCCTCTTCTCCATTATCCTTATGTTATACTCATCAATTACTCGTGCTTGATCCTCTTCTAAATTCCTAAAGATGTCCTCAACTTCAAATGTCTCGTGCAAGTAATCTCCAAGATTTTTCTTCTTCTTACAAGAATGAATCTATCAAGTTCTAGATCATAATTTTCTCTTGCTCCATGGTGAAACATATGATACCGAGTGACCTGAGTAAATATTTGGACCTGAGTAAAGATGTGGACCCGAGTGACAGTTATGAGACCGACATAGTATATATTGTTATATATTATTTTATAATTGCAAGCCAACTTTCAGTGTTGTATATTTGTATATGATATATATGTAAAATAACTTGTTTTATAAAGTATGTAGCGAGTATTTTAAGATGAATATATGTGCAGAAGACATACAAAAATAGATTAACTAAGTGCAAAATCATTTTGGACAGCAGAGACTTATCTATCACTATCAGGTGATCAGTTACATTCAAAGGATCATTATCAGCAATTACAGTTGCACAGAACAGATCAACAACTGATTCATTCTCATAGGTGGATCAGTAAAATCCTTTAACAAGGTGGACCTAACAGTCCTTTCTCTAAATCTCTTAATAGAGTTGCACTACATTTTGTATTGTAATAAATCTTTTAACAAGGTGGACCTAACAAGTCCTTTGTATGCTCCTAACAGGGCAGACCATCAGAAGTGGTCATTGTAAGCTTTAACCGGCTAAATTTATACTACAATACTGAATCTTGTGGGTATCATCCCCACCCTAGTTTTACTTTCTTTGGAAGGTTTCTAGGTAACCAAATAATGTGTTATGAGTTATGTGTTCTTTACTTTCAGTTCTATGCATGTTATCATTCAAGTTAATTATGGATTAAGTTTTATTGGTTCCTGATTCACC
>MU228197.1:389098-419017 GCA_018584345.1 Thuja plicata | reverse complement strand
TATATATATATATAAAGAAGACTTGTATTGATACAAAAAATTAGTAAGAGAGAGAAGAAGAGAAGTGTATCATGCTTTATGTTTTCAACTTGGAGTTGAATTTTTTATTCATGATTTATATTGTAACAGAGATGATCCTCTGATTTTGTATCTTATTTGTTCAGCTTTGAAGTTGGTGCTTCAGGTGTAAGGGATTGGTGTTCCTTGAAATTGGTGTTTCCAAAACATGGTGTTGCTGCTTCCGAGAGTTGTAGCTCTAAAAGTTTTTCCCAAGAGGCTAATAAATTTTCTAATTAAAAGTGGTTTTTTCCCTAAGGGGTTTTCCACTATAAATATTGTGTAATGTGTTCTTCTTGCATTTCTTGTTCTTATTTCATAACTTCATATTATAATTGTAAAAGTTGAAAATATTGAAAGGTTGAAAAGAACAAGTGTTTTAAGTAACCACTTATTCACCCCCTCCTCCTCACCCCCCCCCCCCCCACCCCCCCTTAGTGGTGTTTGTATTCCACCAAAGTATAGTTGATCAACCATCTTGTAAGGAAGTGAAGTATAAACTCATGTATTACAACTGAACTAGCATAATATACTAAAATTAAAAATTAAAATAAATTTGAACATTAAAAAGGAAATCTCAACCCCAAATTTTTTTTTAATGAAAATAAGAAGAAAAATTATGACTCCATAGTAGAAGGAAATGGAAGTCAAAATATAAACAAAAGGAAACAAAGATTATAAGGAAATAAGGAGTTAAATAAAAGTAAGGTATGTTAGTAAGGAAAATTGGGGAAATAAAGGAGAGAGTATATGAGAGGCAGAAATATGGTAATAAGACCCCATGAAATCTAATATATTGCTCCAATGCTACATGATTAAAATCCAAACATTTACAATGATGCTCAAAACCTTCAAAATTACACCAAGAATTACCTAAATTCTAGAACTAAAATATGCATGTAGTGTATGCCATTCTAAATGGGACAAGAGAGTAATCTTTAATAATCTTATTTGACCTATGTTGTCATCTATTTTTTGATAATCCTTAAAGGATCATAAGTTTTCATTAGTATACAAGGAAATAGTTTTAGACCGTTGGTTACATGATCACCGAGTGACAACAAACAGTCAAGCGTAGAGTTCACCAAAAATGTCTTAGCACAGTGATCACCGAAATCAATGAACATCGATAGCACTATCACCAAAAGATAGTTAAAAGAGTAAACTAAGATCACAGTCTACAGAGTAACCCAAGCACCAGTCTACCGAGAGACGGTTTTATTCCCGAGAAAAGTGGATCACAAAATACACGCCAGCTAAAGAACTTTAGTATTTAAAATAGATTTATGCTTAGCTAGACAAATAATTTTGTGGATCAAGAACATCGTAATATATGGATTTAATTAGCTTAACTAATTATATTCATGCAAACTTGGAGATCAAGTTCAAGTTGTAGACCTTTGATAATAGAGTTTTTCTTTTAAAGCGTGAAACCTAATTAGTTCAAACCCTTTATATATATATATGTATAATCAATCAAGAACATTGATGATTATAGCCAAAGAAGATATCTATTAATCAAACAGAGGGTTTCATGCAGAAGGACACAAAAGGAAGAATTCAGTTATGAAGAACTAGATTCAAAGCTACCGAGAAGAACAGAGGTATTATCCATCACTATAGGTGATACATATATTTTGTAATTTTAATAGATCTGTAATCAGCAATTCAAGATTGCAAGCTATCAGGTCATAAGTATTTTTTTCTACTCTCTAACAATTGTATCAAATAGAAGAAATCCTTCAAGAAGGTGGACTTAAAAGTCTTATTGTAAATCTCTTAACCGAGTGCACACATACATTTTTTTGCTAAAATATCAGTATAACATGTTACTCCTAATAGGGTAAGATCATCATAAGTGATCACAACTTGTAGCCTTAACCGACACCTTCCATTCTGCAGATAGTGAAGCTTTGTGGGTTTCATCCCCACCGCATTTTTTACCTTCTAACAAGGTTTTTCTGCATTACCAATTCTTGTGTCATGTGTAACTAAGTTTCATGAATGTTTCTATGATTTTTTACATGCACTTACATTTATGTTATGATATTACATGCATAAGTTAGAAAAGCAATATGGTTGGTAATGCAAGAAAATATTACTAAGGTTTAATTGGTAAAATTTTTAAGGGTACTAATTCACCCCTCCCCCCTTAGTACACACTCTTCCATTATTCCAACAATTGGTATCAGAGCTAGATCTCTTATTTGGAAAAGTTTAAATCTCTTGAGAGAAAATATCATACAATGGAAAGATATAAGCTTTATAAAAATATTGAAAATCAGAAGTTAGAGATACAAATTTTCTTTGAGCAATACAAAGAAGCAAGAAACAAGATGAAAGAATTATTGGCTGAAAGAAAATTCTTAGCATCTCGCTACAATGAAACTGACTATCATGAAGAAGATATACCTGATTTATTTGATTCATTACGATCTGTATCTGGTAATACATCTGACACATCTGCAGGAAGCATTACAAGTTTGAATGAAATAAATCAACATCTGACTGAACAAGTAAAGTTACTGCAGATCGGTCAAGAGACACAGATGCTAAGAATGATTGATGTCATGAATAATGCAAGACAAGTTGAACAAGAAAGAACATTAGCTATTGATGACAGGAGAAACATTACTGACAAATTGCAAGAGAAAGAATCTGAGATACAGAGACTTACTAAATATCATATTGAGATCACCAATCAAATAGTTCTTATGAGTCATGAGGCCAACCTAGTGAACATAGAACTCAATGGAAATTGGAAGTTATTGGTGAACTAAAAGAAGAAAATGAGAAATTGAAGCATGAAGCATGAAGAAAAGATTTAGAAACAACATAATGATATGATCAAGAAAGATGAAGAAAGTACAAAAAGAATGGATGATTTTCTGAGTGGACAAAGAAAACTCAACAAAAATACTGGTTTAGGGTATACCAAGCATGGAGAATCATCAAAATGAGATAATCAAAGAGATCTCTACATAGCTCCAAGATAAAATAAGTAGTCATGCAATCACTATGGAAAAATAGGCCACGCATCAAATGTTTGCAAGAGAAAAGCTAAAGGTATTCCTAAATCTACTTCAACATTCATAGGTAATTGTTATAACTGTAACAAGCATGGACACAAAGCACATGAATGTAGATCTAAGGTGAACAAACCAAAGAAGGAATCCTACATGGAAAAATATTGCCCTACTGGAAAAATGCATGGCCACACATCTCACGAATGCAGGAAAAAGAAAAAGAAAGTATGGAAACCTAAAGAGAAAGAAAATGCTTATAAACCAAGAAGATTCGATAACTCATATGTTTGGGATTACAACACATGGTTAAATTTCACAACATGTGGTAGATATGGACATATAGCTGCAAACTGCATGAGGAAATGGATATGAAGATCAAGGAACTGGACTAACTCTAGAATGGCATGCTTACACTGTCATAAGGTTGGGTACTTAAGAAAATACTGTAGAAACCGAGTGATAGATTCAAGCACTTTAGAAAATGGAAACACTATTGAAGATATCAGGAGAATGAGAAATCAAATGTGGAGGAAAGCTTCAAGAAAAGATGATTCTGGACCAAGCACCACAGTAGGTGACACCTCATCAATGGATTAGGTGTTTCCACCACCCCCACCTAAGCAATACAAGTAAGTATGAAACTACACTCTACAAAGCTATATTTTACATTAGTTCCTATATTCATAGAGAAAAATCCAAATTAGAATGAATGAAGATGCACCATGGTATTACTTGTTATGTTTTGTGAATCTAGTCTCATCAGTTAATACATACCGAGCATTGTCGATGTACATATCAAAAACAACCAAGTTGTCAATATAAACCAAGCATTGTTGGTAAACATGTGAAAGAAAATCAATTATTCACTACATATCGAGAACCATCATTGAACATGCGAAAAGAACAACTAAGTTATCACTTACCCTGAGCATTGTATACTCACTGAGGATGAAGACTTTGGTATGATACCCGAGCATCTTTGTTTCATCAATCAAGTGGTAGTTGAAGCCTTCAATGCACCACTTAGGTTATTTTTTATAAATAGGGAAACAAAGAGCTCATTCATTCACCAAGCGATAAAGTGAAAACAACAAAGTGAAGAAGAGCTACTAAGAGAAACAAGATTGCAGAAAGATTCACAGTAGATTCAAAGGCTACTCTGACAGATTTCAACCATCCACAACAAAGATAAAGTGAGTATCTAGACTCACGAAGCTAATAGTTTATTTACAACAAGCCATAAATATTTCATGAACAATGGCAACTACCTCGCGAGTCTGAAAGATCAAGAACACAAATTACAATAAGATCAACCTGTGAGGAGCCTAACTATAAGTTTTTCCCTCAGGTTACTGCTCAACCTAATGACAAGGGAGCATTTTCAAGTATCCCTCCTAGGGTTTTTCTGGTTGAAGATATCTTCACATACATCCACTACAAGGTTACAGAGATCAGAGATCTTGAGATTGAAGAAGCTTACCAGAAGCTATGCAAGGATGGAAACTTGAAAGATGATCACAAGAACATTGAGGTGAAAGGGTTAACCAATGCCATACTGTTCCTGAGAGAGTTCAAGATTGAATGGATACGCATTGTACTTAGCTAGGTACATGATACAAAAATGTGATTGGATGAACCAAAACCAATCACAAAGGATGTGACTCATGCTGTAACTGGTTATCCAATAACCAAAAAGGATAAATCCCTAAAACACCCTCCACACACCGAGATCAAAAAAATAACTAAGGTAGAATGGGATGGAAGAGGATTCAAAGTTAATACAATCACTGACCCTAAAATAAATCTTGGTGTATGTGTGATTGGGTACAAGATATTCCAACCCAGAAAAATCAACAACATAGCATGTGGAGCAATTGACACTACTTATAAGATTGTGAAGAAGGGACTTCAACTAGACTTATCTGAGCTGCTACTGAAGAAACTTGAAGAAAAAATGAGGACAGTTAGATCAACCAAATCTAATAAATGTAATTTTGGTTCCCTCCTTATGTGCACATTCTTCTATTTTCATAATTTCTTCCCTTATTTTGGCAATGTCACTTGGGACACAACCCGACCAATAACTGCACAAATTAGTGAATTTATTAAGTCACTAGGGGATAACTTCACATCTATAATGGATTCATACTTCACCAATTTCAAGGATAGAATGCAGAAGATAATGAGAATCCTTTCACAACTTGTTGAACAATACAAAGATGACATATGTTTCATAGTGGACACTGATACAACACTTATCAAACCAGGTGTACCAAGAATAGCATGGTTACCACCATTGGAATATGAGATCAACATTGATCAGGCTACAAAGGCTATTGAAGCCTTATTGAATGAACCAATTGATAAATCATTAAGTAGATTTGGCACATATGAGGAATCCAAGTCTAGAATCAATACTAGCTTAGTAGTGAAGAAGATAGACCGAAAGAAGACAAAAATAATAAATACTCTTCAAAAGAAACTTTTGGTAAATGATGAAGAGTTAGAACAAGATGTCACCAAGGGAAAATCACCCATCGACAAAGGTAAAGAGTTAAGTTACTCTGAGTCTAATAAATCAGATGGGCCACCAACTAAGAAAACAAAGGTTACCAATATGACAGTTGCATCAAGAACTAGGACTAAGACTACAAAAGAGGTAGACTCAACACCCTTGAAGAAAAGAACTGTGATAACTTATATGAAAAGAAAGAATACATCCTCTACAGGACAATCAGTACCAAAATAGAGAAGAAAATATCTAAGAGGAAAAGAAGACAAGGATGATACAGAAAAGGATGAAAGAGAAAAAATACTCCTAGAAGAAAATGCTAAAATACCTAAAACAATTAATGAAGTTACAAATTCAATTATCAACACATACAACATATCACATCACACGATTGGACAATGACTAACCTTGTCTACCAAGAATAAAAATAAGATAGAAGAGGCCATAATTAAGGAAATGGTTGCATACAAGTATGTACCTATACAATTCAAAAATAATATTCCACAAGAGCTCAATGAGAAAATATTAGCAAGATGGACATATTCTTTGCACACAAAGAAACAAATGAGGGAAAGATCCCTAGTTACTTTCATGCCAGAGCCCATAGTCGAAGAAATTTATTCAATAATGAAGGAGCATGCAAAGACATTTTCTACCAAGATGAGAGCATACAAAGTACTACAAGGAAGATTAGAAGACATTGACAAAAAAATAAATGAGATTTAGAATGAAATCTTCAATCCACCCGATCAGGAAAAAGATATAACCAAAACTTCTCACCCTGAGGAGAAGGAGGCCACATCGATCCCTGAGCATATCTTCATCAATGACACCAAGGATGTCAATCTGATTGATTTGACAATAGAGGAAAGAAAGGCCATGGATGACATACCTCAGATATTGCAAACATTAGGAGAAACACCAGACATCACTATAAAAGATATAACTCATATTGATTTTGATGATGATCCCAAGAATGATGAAGATATAAGTACTACCACTGAGCATACAAAGGAAAAGGAGACAATAGATTTTTCATAGGAAAATGTACCAGGTAACATGTCTTTATTGATACAAGATATCAATATAATCACTAAAGCAAAGGAGAAAACACCTGAGCCTGATGCAAACATACCTGAGGAAAAAGGTGAAGAACATGTGGAGCAAAAAGATACAATAAAGGAAAGGAAACATACAAGTGGAGAGGAAGAACCGAGTGATGTCACTGCTAGGAAAAGTGAAGAGGCAAACAAGGTTGTAGATAAAGACAAGGTTGATGTAGAGATGTCTACAACCAACCAACAGATTCATACCGAGCAGCATACCAAAGGCACCATAGCTCTCAGGAAATCACTGAGATCAACAGAAAGAGAGAAGGCACTTGCTATCATACCTCACATTTAGAATAAATGAGAGGGGGGTGAGTAAGTAGGCTCAAAAATATTCCAATAAATTAACCCAAAAACTTATTACCACAATTATAAGCCTCCAGTTATCTTAAGTCCTACAAGATGAATGCCTTGAAATAATCTCAACAAATAACTACTGCTCGGAGTTCACTGTTAAACCTTATTCTTACTATTTACCAATTAGTAGTCTTTCATTTACTAAAATGTAGTAAATTGCTTAGTGTATACCGATCAATCCAATTAGTTATGTGTAATTCAAAACACTAAGGTAATGACTCATAAACACATTGACATGTGGATTTTTAATGTGGAAACCGTGTTAAGGGAAAAAACATTTGGGACTGGTAACCCAAATTTTTTACTCTTTTGAAGTGAGCTCGGTGAGGAGATAACCATGTTAAAGGTTACAAACACATTTTTAGGTGTGACCTTGTTAGAGGATTTAAATAGAATAGTTTTTTACTTGATATCTGGCATCTCTATGCTACCTTTTATGACCAAACCCAATGTAGTTTGTCACTTGGTATCTGGCATCTCATGTTATCTTCATGACCAAACCTTTTGATACTCCTTGAGATGTATCTAAATATATAAAGGATTTTTAAGTCCTACTTAGTTAAGAGACTTTATGATCCAATGGTTAATTGAAATAGTAAATGATCTATTCACATATACAACTATACTTTGCATATTTTTAGATCTATTGTAAGCTCATAATACCTTTCTGATCAATGTATATTTTTAAGACCTTTGTTCCACTTCTTTATGCTTGGTGATGATGTGCTTCTCTATTGCTCGGTGTCCATAGAATTAGCTATGTTCTTCAGCTTGATTGATCAGGTCTGATTGAAGACTTATTTCTTCATCAGTCTCTCTTCAGCATCCTTCTTCTCTATTCACCCCTAATTCATAATGAATTATCTTGTCTCTTTATAGACATGATTTGACCATTTCTCAATTATTGACTTTCTTGTTCTTGGTGTGATCCACAATTCTAGCTAATCTTTCTTTAAAAATTTACTTCAATTTTATCTAGTAGATTTCTCTTTGACCTAGAATAAAACAACTTTAAATCTTTCTCTTATCTCTGGCTTTAACTTGTCGATGAAAACAATATTAACAACCAGTTAACTCCTTCTTTAGTTCTTGCTAGCTAAGTCTTTTGTCATTTCTGAACTTTAGTTATTTTCAGTGTTTAACTCTTTGTTAGCTTCGGTCAACACTTCAGTTCTCCTTGGGCATCTCCATCAGGGTTGTCTGTCTGTCGGGGTTGTCTATTCATCGGGCATCACTATGAAGTTCTACTCATCGGTAATTCTTGTGATTCTACTTGTCAATAAGTGATTCTTCTCGGGTATCACTATGACATTATTCTCAGGTTTCTCTGTCTGTCGAGGTGCACTACCCATCAGTGTTTGTAGTCATTTAGTGAATACTGATCTTTTATGTATTACAAAAAGCATAACCTTAATATTTCTGATTATCTGAAGTCTTTGACACTATGTATATAATCATTCAGATTATATCAAGTTGACATTAATGAAAATACTATACATTAACTAATTTATTGTCTTGCATTAACTTTCTATAGCTTGGTGATCATCAACTTAGCATCTTCTAACATTCAACCAGTTATAGTTCATCAATCTCTCCCTTTGGCATTGATGGAAACACACTACATTATCACATTATATTATTTCTAATAAAATATGAAATATATCAGTTGTAGTTCATCATCTACCAATCTTATTATTCTATAACCAACACAAATATCTGGTTCTCGGTAAGCTCATATAGCTTAGATTTATTTCTTGCAAAGTGCTTTCTTCAATCTTCACTGGGTAGATGTAGAAGCTTCTGATTCTTTCTTTGATGTTGTTTCTCCCTTTGAATTTTCCTCTCCTTGATCACCTCTTTTTCTTTTGAAAACAATATAGTCATCTCTCCCTTTTGATAATTCTCTCCCTTACAGGTTACAACTCCCCCTTATGATATCTTCTCTCCCTTTGATAGATATTTCATATGTAATCTCTCCCTTTAGATATTATGGATATTCTCTCCCTTTGGATAATGATAATCCCTCCCTTTCACAACAATGTGAAAGTAAACATTGATCATGCCAAAGTTATATCCTTTCACCATTTTATATTATACTCCTTGAATTTCCCTATCCATCATCAATACAGTGACTCTGGTGTTTGGTATAGATATTTACCTTATTGTATATTGATGTATCTTTTGCAATCCATCTATTTTTTTGCATCAACATGAATGATCTAATGTTTTTTGTGTAGGCTGATGCAGCCTCCTAGTCAGCTTACTAACCAATAGACAAGGGTCAGAACCCTAATCTGTTTCTCAGGTACTCAAACATATCTTTAGGAAATAGCTTTGTGAATATGTCATCTAATTGTTCCTTAGATTGAACATATTCCAATATCACCTCTTTCTCTTACACTTGTTCTCTTAAGTAATGATACTTGATAGCAATATGCTTAGTCTTAGCATGTAGGACTAGATTCTTAGAAATGTTTATTGCACTGGTATTATCACAATAGATAATCACTGGTTCAAGAATCTTCATATTCATACCTTCCAGTAAATGTTTGATCTAGGCAATGTTAGAGAAGTTTGCAATAGCAGCCACATGTTCTGCTTCTATAGTAGATTGTGAGATGCATCCTTTCTTCTTTCTGATCCATGTGTTAAGTTTGTCACCCATGAATAATGTTCCTCCAATTGTGTTCTTTCTGTCATCTAAGTTTCCAGCCCAATTAGTATCTGTATAGACTTGAAGCTCAAATTTTCCTTCTCTTTTATACAATAAGCCATAGTCCTAGGTGTTCTTTAGATATCTCATATTTCTCTTGACATTAGTCATGTGTGATTCTTTGGGATTAGCAGAGAATCTTGCAACTATTACAACTGCATGTACTATATCTAGTCTAGTATGAACAACATACATTAGTTTGCCAATCATTGATCTATACAAGGTCTGATTTACCTCTTTTGATTTGTCTTCTTTTGTCATCTTACATCTGGTTGCCATAGGTGTTCCAACTGGTTTGGAATCTTCCATCTTGAATATCTTCAGCACTTCCTTGATGTATTTGGATTGTGTGATATATATGCCTACATTTTGTTGAAGAATATATAGACCAAGAAAGAATTTGATCTCCCCAAACATCGACATCTCAAACTCTTTGTTAATTTCATTATCAAAGGATTTAGATAACATATCATTACCCCCAAATATGATATCATCAACAAATATTTTAGCAATTAGAATATTACCATCAATATCTTCTTTTAAGTATAGATTTCTATTTTCACTTGTTCTTACAAATTCAATGCTTATGAGATAGGAGTGAAGTCTTTCATACCAAGCTCTAGGTGCTTGTTTCAATCCATACAAGGCTTTGTTTAGTCTACATACCATGTTTCTCTTTTCTGGATCAACAAACCCTTCTGGTTGTTTAATGCATACCTCTTCTTCTAGTATTCCATTTAGGAATGCAGTTTTGACATCCATCTAGTATACCTTAAATCCTTTGAATGTAGAATAAGAAAGTAAGATTCTTACTCCTTCTATTCTAGCAATGGGTGCAAAGGTTTCACCATAGTCAATACCTTCTTCTTGTGCATACCCATTGCATACTAATTTTTCTTTATTCCTTGTGACTTCTCCATTATCATTCATCTTGTTTCTGAATATCCATTTGGTACCGATGATATTCTTGTCATCTGGTCTTGGTACTAGTGTCCATGTTTTGTTCTTCTTAATCTGTTCTATTTATTCATTCATAGCACTGACCCATTCTTCATTTTCAAGTGCACTATTAATAGATTTAGGCTCAAAATCACAAATTAAACATCTAGTGTTCAGTGACTTACTTCTTGTTCTCATCCCAACCTTTTTGTCTCCTATGATCTAGTTCTGTGGATGGTGTCTTTTGACATACTTGGCGACTATTGGTTTGGCTTTTTATTCATCATTATGATCATCATCTTGTCCTTCATTCTAATCTCCATCACTTGGAACATCATTTTGAGGATTTTCCAAATTTTTTAGTATTTGCAACATGAAGCTCGGGTGCAATGTTCTTTTGCTCAGGAGGGATACACTGTTGCTTAGGTAGAGTGTTAGTTTCTTCAGTGTAAACAAACATTTTGTAGTCTTTTGGTTCTTTTCTTCTTTCCTTATCATTTTTCTCTATATATTCATCTATTCTAATATTTTCACTTTCAATGATCTTGTTAGAGGACTTGTTAAGACATTTATAAGCCTTTCTCTTGGTAGAATACCCTAGAAAGATACCTTCATCACTTTTGGAGTCAAGCTTTCTATTTCTATCAGCTTTCAAAATATAACATTGACTACCAAAAATTTTGAAGTAACTTACATTAGGTGTGTAACCATACCATATAGCTCATATGGTGTCTTTCTTTAATTGTACTCTGTTCAATGTGTAGACAACAGTACTGATAGCTTCCCTCTAGAATGTTTGAGCGATGTTTTTCTATATCATCAGTGTTCTTGCACAATCAAAAATGGATTTATTTCTCCTTTCAGGAATCTCATTTTTCTTTGGTGTTCTTGGTGCAAAAACCTATCTTTTCATTCCATGATCATTGCAATAGTTAGTGAATTCATCAGAACAAATTCTCCTCCACTATCTGATCTTAAGCATTTCAATTCCTTGCCACTTTTATTTCTACCATAGTGTTGGTGCTATTTCCTGTTTAATTGTGCCTTGTATTTTTCTTAGTGTCCCTTGTCATTGGTAGTGTCCAAGGCTTTGAAATCAAGATTAAAATCATTCTTATGCCTCTGCAAATTTTTCTCATTCTTTATTCTTCAAGTGCAAGTTCATTATCTTATGTGGTGAGCAAGTCAGTTTTGATCGAACAGTCGGCTTAATGGCTTAATCAAAAAGTGCACGACATCTATCGGTTAAGTGATTAAGTGGTGGTGATGCATGTCCTTGGTGGGGCCAAATAGTCATAAAGGTTCTTAGTTAAATAGTGGGCAAGTATGAAGGAATCTAATGGCTCACTTAATCGCTTAAACAAAAAGTGCACGACATCTAGTGAGTAAGTGATTAAGTGGTAGCGACACTTGTCTAGGAAAGAATGTGGGTCCAGTCACAGACAATATAAAAGGTGTTAAAGCCTAGAAAGATCTAATGGTTGGCTTAATGGCTTATACCCAAGATGCACAACATCTAGTGAGTAAAATATTAAGTGGTGATGACATCACGTAGCTGGTGGGCCCAGGCATTCAAAGCTAGAGAGAGTTTAAACCACAGTTAAGTTGTTTTAAATCTGACGGCTCGCTTAATCGCTTAAAGGGAAAGTGCTTGACATCTAATGAGTAATAAATTAAGTGGTGGCGACACATTTCCTTGATGGATAGTTGTTTTTGGTAAAATAAGATAGCTGTCAGATGTAGAGAATGATGTCTAGAATCTACAGCTCAAATTCAAAGCTGGTAAAATATGTTGCAGACAGCTGTTAAGCCGCAAAATTGAAGCCTGTGAATTAAATATCGAACGTGTGGCAACTCCAGTTGAATTCCATTTGAAATATTGATTTGATTGAGGTCATAGAATTTATTAATTCAACTTGCAGTCACAATGATTCATCAAAATCATTCGAGCAAAGATGGGATTTCAGAGAAAATTGGCTTCACGTGACTTCTGTGCAGAACGGGTAAGCTTACTGATTCACTAGCATTCAGATTGTGGTGGAATTTGTAGCTCAGAAAGGTTTTTAGAACTTTGTCTTAGAATCTTAGTCTGATATCAAAAGAAAAACCTTAGGATCACCCCTAGAGTTGAGATTTTAGGAGAGGTTAATTACCAAAAAAGAAATGTTAGGGAAGATTTGTTACAACAATTGCCACTGTCCTCAGGAGATGCCACTCAAATTAAAAGGGTAGTTCCACCACATCCCCACTTAAAAATTGGCGAAGGGTTATATGATTCTGGTAGATGGGTGAAAGATGCTAATACCAGTTTTGATGGCCTCACTCTGTTTAGGATGACCTATAGCCAGAGGAATGCCCCCACCCCAGACTGTAATATTTGGGAGTTAGATGTGGGAAAACTGATAGCACCTAGTGTGTTCATAGACACTGATTTGTTCACTTTAATTGCAAACACTTATGATAAGGTGGCTAGGGTTGTTAGGGATACTCAAGGAAATGTGTTGTTGACTGTATCAGCTGATGAAATCAAAAGGATCTTCAAGCTGACTGACACCTCTGAGCATATGGATGATATTGATTTTGAGTACTTTAAAGAAGTATACCATAATCAGAGGGACTATTATAGGGATGAAGCATTGAAGGGGTATTTTAATAAGATATGGGACTTGGTTGTAGTAGGGATTAGGACCCCAGAACCTTTCAAGTTGGATATTTTTAATGGCAAGGACAGAAAGATGTATAGTGCTCTATGCCAAGTTTTGGGGGTAGATGAAGAAGTAGTAATGCCTGTCCATATAATGCTAATGTTTGTTCAAATTTTGCATCCCCACCTGTCAGTAGTATTTGATTTTGCATCTTATATTGCTCAAGAAATGCATGAGGGTCTGTCAGGAATTCATGATAGCAACATACGTAAACCAATGGGATGATATTCCCTCATGATGCATATGTTCTTGTTCAATAATGTAGACTTATTTGAGGAAGAAATGGAACTGGATAAATTCCAAGCTGGTAAAGAATTGCCTATTCAGATGTGGAGTGCAGATTTGTCATGGGATAGGAAGAATTCTATTTATGTGTATTTTGATAAGGTTTTTGCAAATAGACTCAAGTCACTGCTGAGAAACCAAAATGCCAGGGTCCACACTGAAATGATGAGGCTTTTAAGGCCTATGGAATATGCCCTAGAGCTAAAAATTTCTCACAATTGGGGAGATTTAATTTTGTACCCCTTTTCTACAATAATTAGGGTTTATAGATTCAAAGGAATCCCTTATGTGTTTCCATACAGAGTCCCTCTCAAGATTGGGATAGTAGAAATTATTAGGCTATTGGGTGGGCTACAGGAAGAAGACCTGACTGGAAAGATGAAGGGAAACATCTTTCCTACCCTCACCAGAGCCCACCACTTCATCATAACCAAAGGCGGGTGGGCACAGTTTGACAAGTATTTTGAGCCTTATCATGTAGCCACGTCTATGTCCAGATGTGCAGATAATGAAGATTTTATCATGGGTATGTTCAGGAAGAGGACTAAATGCTTGATATTAGAAAATTAGTTCAACTACCCTGAGGATATCATTAGAAATATTTTTGACCTTGGTGTTCAGGAAACCAGGAAGGAGAAATGGATGGCATACAAGAATTCTTTGGACTTTGTACAAAATTTTGACAAGATTTATGATCCTTTAAAGGAATTTTTCCCATGGTCTTACAAAATTGACTCCCTAATGAATCTTTTTGAGGGGATCATACAAACCCTAAATGAGAAGAGGCAGAGAGTGATTGAAAATGATCCAATAAGGGCTCTTGCTATCCTGAATAAATTTTCACATGGGAGAATAGTCCCACCAGGGGATTATGTAGTATATAAAAGCAGAGGATACACTACTATTGCACCTAAAGCTGATAAACCTCTTCAGCTTAAAGGAAAGAAGCTAGAAAATATTGATGTTCAAGAAATTCCCTCTCCCAAAAGACAAAGTGTGGAAACAAAAGAACAAGAGAATGAATTGTACTCTCCTTCCCAATCCCCAATGCAATATGATGACCAGGCCATCGTTGAACAACTGGCGCAATTGAGGAATGCTGGTGAAGTGGTTGTTACCACTTGGGAGTTACAAGAAGGGATGCTAGAGGCACCTAAATATACAACAACTGACCTCACAGTAGCAGAATTTTCTGGTAGAGAGTTAGACCCTATAACCAAGTAGGCCAGTGATGAATTCTTATCTGATGACAATTTCATGAAAACTAGGGCATTCATTCAATTTCTATGGAGGTGCCACATTGATGAATTCAATCATAAATGCCAAAAGATGCAAGAAGCCCAGCCCAAATCTGCTAAAGAAGATATAGAGAAGGAACTTAAGAAGGAGATGATATCAAATTTTGATAAGATCACCCCTGAAGAGGGTGGACAAATTATTTAAAAGTAGGGAGTTCTCATACTACCTCAATGGGATCTAGCAGATGCAGTAGTCTTTGATGCTATTAGAAAGAAAGAAAAACCAATGAGCACTGCTGGGACATCAATTGGTGCCCAGTTTAGTGAAGATCATGTAGCTCTATCAATTTGGTCATTAAATAAAAAAGACAAGAGGAGAATAAAGGAAGATGATGATGTTGAAGATACAGGCAGCCTAATTGTGAAGAGGGTTGCTAACACTTCAGGAACTGAAGCTGCAAACCTTGTTCAAATAGCTAGTTTAAGCATGAAGGTAGCTGAGAAAGAAAGGGAGGCCTATGCCATCTTAAATGAGAAGTATGAGTTTGTACTTAAAGCTTATAATGAGGAAAAGGTCAAATCCTTGATGAAAGATAACATAATAGCAGTACTAGAGGGTAAGAAAAAAATTCAACTTATGCCCCAAGGGGTAATTGATCAGGAACCTCACCAACCCTCCTCCTCTAGTCCATTTGTGACATATCCCCCATCCCCTACAACTTTAAGTCCCACTACCCAAGAAGCCATTGATGCCAAAAGAGAAGAATTAGAGGCTGAGAAGAACAGGTTGATCAGTGAGAGATCAAGGCTAGAAGAAGAGGGTAAAGGGGATCTTGAAGATTCTCCTACATACAAAGAGGTTGAATAATTGGTGAAGCAAAAATATTCTGATCAGATATTTTCCAACCTCAAAAGGTGTGCTAGTGAGGTCAACTTTCCTAACCTCTATCTACTGGGAAAGAAGATTGCAGGCATCATAAGCAAACATGATAGTGAAAAGGAATAGTGGGATTTGATAATGATTAACTGGAAAGGGAAGGCAGCCCATGTAAAATCCTTTTACTCTCTTTTAAAGGAGCAAAATAATATTGACATCACCCTGACAAGCACCCATAAATGTCTGAAATTGATGGTTAATTTGGACATCAAGAAGAGCTTGGTCATAAAGAGGGTCACAATTTTGAGGGAAGAGTTCTCTAGGGATAGATATGACATGTTTCCCAACATGTTCAAAGAAGAATGGAACATAAAAAATGAAGCCTTATGGCTAAGACAATTGAATGAAACACTAACCAGCAGGACAAAAGGTATTGTTACATTGGCAAATACTGGCTGGTTTGTGTTAACTATTGATATTTTGAACAAAGCCAAGGAATTTTTTGAATCCTAGGAGGCAGAAGTTGAGAAAGCTAATGATGACTGGGAAGAGTTCAATAGCCAAAAAGATGAGGTCCTCAATTTCAGTTGGCCAAGTGATGAGGTGTTCACCACATGGGTTAGCAAGTATGGTATAGTCACCCCGGTAGCATGAGACAGTAAACATAAAGTGGATAGTTAACACCAAAGAGGTTGAGTATTTTGAATAAATCAGATATTGGGGCCTCTACATCAACAAGAGAACAAATTCTAGATGACAAGGACCCAACCACCTCAGAGCAACTTCAAGCATTCAGGCAGTCATAGGAAAAAAGAGTACATGGCTAATAGAAAAGATTTGTTACCCCCATCCGCCTGAAATTTTGTCTCATCTAAAAACTATATTTTGTCCTCTAGCCAACTCATCCATAGCTTGTTGCATCCTTATTTTCCAAAAGGATTCCAAGATGACTGTGGCTGTCTATAAGTATCAAGTTCTAATATTGTAAAAGGGATGGTAAAAATAAAAATACAAGGCAGATTATTGAATTGTGTCTGAATGTCAGTTTTGAGTCTTTTGAATGTACTGATATCGAATTTACATTAATAAAATACAATGGAATCTCCATTTTGATATCAATGATGTCTTCTTGCATTTGCTATTAATTCTTGTATGTTGAATTTTTAAGGCATTTTGAGTATATTGGTTATAAAGTAGCCATGTTCTTGTTTGTGAGTTGCTTTCAAGGAGAGTTTTAAATCTTGCAGATAATTGCAGAGGATTAGGGTTTATGCAGGGATTAGATACAGGGGTGTGAGGATGAGAGGATAGTTTGTAAGGCATTCTATCTGTTAGGGATTTTTCTTGTATGAATCACAGTGCTTGAATTAACTACTTGAACACCATGCCTTCTAATACTGATTCAGAGACAAGAAAAGCCTAATTGCTAAGGATTGGATAAGATCCTTCTTCATTTTTGAGCTCCACATATACTCAGGCAGGTTTTACCTTTTATGATTTCTGTTTACACAGTATGCTATAATGTGGACACTGATTTTCTATGTATCTTTGTTAAACCAACTTATAAATCACCTTGCAAATGACCTAGCATAACCAGATACAAGATTTAACCATACAGACTATGATTGTAAATATAGAAAATATTAGTGATACAAGGATTTTCATCCTTCTTCCTTTTCTTATAGGAGGGATAACCTAATGGATTCACTCTCCAAGGAATCAATAAACTGGACACTTTCCTGCTGACATAGGTCCTTACTGAGTTAGGTTTATTTGTTCTTAGTAACAGAAGTATTTTTAATTGAATTGGTTTTGATATCTTGAAACAACTTGGACAAAGATAGATTATCATACTGATTTCTGGACCAGTGCCTATCCTTTGGGCTACAGAGTCAAATAAGCTAAGATTTCATACAAACAAAATATAGCAGATTGCCTTACAACCCACATGCAGTTCAGGTAAGTTGCCTTACAAGTTACCCTGTCACATCAAAACTATTGTATCAAATCCCTAAACAAAGTAGTATGCTCCCTAAAACTACTTACAAAACGTAGTTCTTTCCTTAAAAGAAACTTGCAAGTAATCAGATAGTTACCTAATAACCAAAATGCTTCAGAATACCTTGTAAACTTAACATAAAAGAGCATACACAGAGAATAAAGAGACAACAATGGAAGAGAGTAAAATTACACTGTATATTATTTATGTGATCCAGCTTTTCATACAGGAAAGATTATACAACTTCAAAAGATAGACAGAAGCTCAGAATGTCTGAATTCTGCAATATATTTTCTCTTCTCCAAAAAACTCAAAATATCAAAGGCCTCTTTATAATACAACTCTTATGCTATATATAGGTTTTTGACCATCTTGGAATCACTTAAGGATGCAACAAGCTTTGGATGGTCATAGAAAACCTAACCCTAAAGTTATAAGAGAGACAAAAAGAAAGAGAGAGAAGGTGGTGGAAAGACCAAGTCAAAAGATATAACAAATATTCTTGGTTCTTCTCTTGATCTGGTGACTGCAATCAAATTTGTAGATGGTAGCTGGTAGTATTTATGTTGAGTCTGGATAGTTGTGCTCACCTACTTACCTACATTCTCCTTTTGTAATAACTGTCCCTCTTGTCTTGAACAGTGCAGTGCCAAGTGTACACTCTACTCATCGTCCGAAATTTCTTCTTCAACTACAGGGTTCTTTTTCTTTGGTGTAGTCATAACTTCCCAAGCCTTTACTTCATCATCTAATGGCCACTTGAAGTCCTGAGTACTCTGTACTTGCACCTTTTGCCTATCCCATCTAGCATCAGTGATGTTTTTGACACCAAGTAGGAACTTGTTGATATCAGTCTCTGCCTTAAAGGCTTCATCCAATATTTTATTAAATCCCTCTATATCAACATCTGTTCCTAAGAGAAATGCCTCTTCACTAGGCAAGTTGCTGTCAAACTCACTCTTCCAGGCATCTATAGCCTTTACTTGGTCATCATCTCCTTTTAAGGAAGGAATAAACCTATTAAAGTCATGTGAAAAGAGGCTCAACTTAACCTCTATCTGATTTAACTTTACTTTGAAGAATGAGAGAGCAATATTAACTCTTTTGATCTTATCTCCCACTTCAGTTACTACTTCAGAAAAATCTGCTCTTATGGCTTGTAAAGATGACAATTTCTCAAATAAATTTTCCCAAGCAGACCATTTTGTGAAGTAAGGGTTCAGAATAGCAAGGTACCCCAGTACCTCTGTATGCAATGCTGGCAACTTATTATATGTATTGACCACAACATCATTTTTGTCTTTTAGAATCTCAATTCTATGTTGTAGCATGCCTTTTAGTGCCTTTAAAGCAATTGCATTTCTCTTTTCTTCATCCATCTTTTGTTCCACAGCCTCTTCTGACCTAGGCTTATCTTCAATCTGCATTGGTGGTGGTTGTGCTGGTACATATACTACCTCAGGCTTTGCCTCCAATTCCTTTGTTAATGTCTTGATCAACTGATCTCGTTGGTACAGTTGTATATGGAACATATCCTTGTCCTTAGACAATGCACTTGTTTCTTCCAGCAAAGTACTATACCTCTCAGACAATTGTTTGGTCTTGTCTTCATTCAGTTGAGCCCAATGTGTCATAATTTGGGAGATTTATAAGTCCTCTGTATTCTATACAGACCACACCATCTGATTACCCACCATATTTTCTTGAATATTTACTAACTGGGGCTTCTGGTCTTTTGGGCTTAGGCTCCACATTGCAAAAGCCTAAGATTTTTGGCTATACCCAAATCCTTTTATCATGTCACCTACCTGGACCTCACTGGCCATTTTAAGATTTGATTGCTTTCTGATTTGGTCTATGATGAAGGCAGATGCCAAATCCCATCCGTCAGCCAACAATATCCCACTTCCAAGCACCATCTTCCTAGCATCCTTGGGTGAGATATCCTCATTCTTACGATCATAATTCTGTAAAGCCACTAGGGCTTCATTTGTTATGGTTTCTTTCCCATCCAAAGTCAATTGGGATCTTATTTTCTCTGTTTTATGCCATCTCAGGAAGTCTTTAAACTCCTCTATTTTTGCAAAGCTATCATCATCTAGAAACTTTTGTTGATGAAGCAATCTTTCATCAATACAAGCCTTGAGTGGTATCTCAACTTCATCTTCTAGATCAGGCCGTTGCTTCTTGCCTTCCCTGATTGCTTTTCTAAGGTTATGGTCATATAACCTAGTGCCAGGTACTAAGGCCTTAGCCTTGTCTTTTTTCTTACTTTGTCCCTCCACTGAAGGTTGCCCTACTTCCAACTTCTACCTCTTTGCAGCAGGCTCTTCTACATCATCAGGTTGAGTAGCAATTGTCAGATCTATAATGTGACACTCTACTTCCTGCAACTGTGGGATCTTAGCCTTTTCTTCCTCTAAGGCTTGTTGTGGTGGAGGAGACATGGGAGGATGTGCATAATCACTATCACTGCCACTATCATATTCTGACTCTGAGTGTTCAGGTGTTTGAGCACCTTTTTTATCTAGAACTGTATCCAGTTGCTCTACAAGCACATAGTAGTTATCTATCATGGCCTTGATTCTATCAAAATATGGGAGATCAGGGTAAAAACCCCCAAAAGACAACCCATTTCTTTTTATTTGTGTCTGCAGCTTCAACAACTCCTGAATTCTTAGTCTTCTTACATGGATGTCATCTTCATCCAAGATGTTTCTTGTTGCATCCTCTTCAATGCACTCACAGTGAACATTGGTATTAGGGGTGGTAGGGGTATACAGTTTCCTAACCCCTGCCATGAAGCCCTTTGGGTCAATGTACCTATAAGGGGCTGCCCCCATTCTGTATTTCTCCAACCATTGACCCACTTCATCAATGGCATTCTTGCCAATTGTAAAGTTGGAAATTTTGAACTTCCTAGGGGTTATAGTCCCCTTTTTGTGTGGTGCAAAGTGCTCATTATCTGTTAACATCAACTACCATATGAATTCCATTGCAGCTACTCTTGCACGCACATGATATGGTAATAAATGAGGTGGGTGAATACACCCATATACCCTAATAATGGTGTAATTCTCCTCCAAGAAGAAATCACCCCAGTTATGTTTTCCAGGCCAATTATCTTTATACTCACAGGACCTAAGCAGTTGTATGGTTTTCAATGGGATCCTTGTCCTGTTTGTTCCCAAACTTTGTACAATTGGATACAGAATCCAATTCTGAAAAGCACAGAAGTCACACTCCCTAGAAGTGTAATTTCAAACTCTCACCCAAAATTGGATAGGATTTGGTACTGTTTGATAGAATCTCTGAGGAGTCAGATTATGAACATCCATCATTGTAAAATTGAAGTATAAAAGGAGATGCATTAGAACTGAATAATACAAGAATTTGGGTTCTTTCTCCTTTGGATTCTTTAGTTTTTTCTGGGTTGCAATGAAACCCTCATGCATTTCATCTATTATGTGTTGAATATAGTCATAGCTAGTGCTTGAATGCACCTCTTGCAAGTCCAATACCATCATCAAGATGCCAGAATTGATTCTCTCTGCATCTCCATCTATCCCTAGTACTCTACACAGGGCATAAGCATTATAGTTAATGTAGAAGTGAAAATCCTTATAATAATATGGATTTGGCTCATTCATAGGATCTAAGTACTTCTTCACCTCTTTCAACATGTGTTTCTGCAAAAAGCCTTTAGCAATACCAGGCTTCAAACTATACCTCTTCTCCTGCTTTGTCATGTCAATCTTAGTAGACATGGTGCTAAATAGGCCAAAAGCCTGCATGAATGAGTTCCTATTCAAGATTAAAAGGGCAATGCCATCATTCCTTTTGATGGTCTTTGTCAAAACATCATAGTGATTGGCTAGGTCTAGAAATAGGTCTACATCTAGGAAGACATCAGGAACAAGCAATCTAGCCAAACCACAAGTCCAAGGGTTTGATATTGGGATGGGATTATCATGATTTTTATAGAAGTAAGTGAAAAGGGAGTAACTTGTTGTCCCTGGAGTCACAAAATCTTGAATATCTTTTTAATCATCCAAAAGGACACTAGCATCAGCCTTCTTATTTTGTGTTTAACCAGGCAGGAGACGGAGAAATTCATCGGAGAAACTTGCTTTTCCTTTCTATTCCTCTCCACTCCCTCCACTTGTTGAAGCCACACTCATAGCTCCACTCATATTTGCAACACTCTGAATCTCTTTCTCCTAATCGATATTGAAACAAATCTAACATGAAGATTAGCTGACTGTCTTGCACAATTTTCTACAATTTAGAACTCTTTGATCAACTTTGGAATAACTGCAACTTGAATAAGATATCTCTTTTTTATGAAAACCTAGCAACTTGGGCTCTGAAATATGAAAACACGGTGAATGCAAATGAATGCACCATCAAATCCTTATAGCTGTCATTCAGAGTACGCAGCTCATAATTTGGAAACATCAGTTCTGCCATTAATTCGACATGCTGTGAACTTGATCAAAAACCTAGCCGTAGTTGTATGAAGTTGACAGGAAATCAAATTTTCAAAAATGAATCCTCAGAACCATCATATGATATTTGAAAGAGCTGACATGTCACACTATGATTCGTTATTTGTCTTACATCTCAGCTACTCTTTTTGCACGGTGATCAAAATACAAGCCTATGATTGGTTGCTGAGAGATTTACACTGTCACATCAAAAAACTGTCGTCATTTTTTAGATTTTGAGATCAGGCGACTGGGCGACTGCATTAAGTCTCTTTGTCGTGAGCTTCTGTCACTAACCATGGTTCCATCTTAAGACATGGCGACAATGCATTCTCTTACCTTTGGCTGACCGAAGTGGCGATCTGGCGATCACGCGACCCAACTGTAATCATAGTCGCGCAAAGTTAACATTAACTCATCATTCTTTTAGAGACCTTGTGACTAACTGTCTTCTTAAACCTTTTACGGTTATCTCCCTATCACCAAATGCTTTTATTTCATGTCAAGACTATGCGACAATGCTTAGTCGCCCAATTACAGGATATAAGTCCTGAGAATTTGACTTTTTTATAACAGGTTAGATGCACCCTATTCCAGTTCTGACGACTATGCGACATACCGTAATCGCTAATTTGAGAGGACTTTTCCCTTGGGGAACTTTTCTACTCAGACTTCGCGACCACCATCAGATCCTCTGAGTCCTTCATCCTACGGCCGTCATTTAATCGCTATATGTTCAATCATACCCTTAGATCTTTCTCAGACACTACGACTAAAGGGAAAGCACTTAGTCTTGTTGTCCCTGAGTCCATTTTCTCCTTCTGGCAACCATGCAATAATCCTTTTACATCCACTCACCCTATGACACATGTCACACAGTCATTGGTTCATTTACTATATATTGGAGAACTGAGTGATCATCTGGTTCTGCGACATCCCGACTATACTTTACTGCAAACCACAGACGGTTAGTCGCGAAGTCTGAGCTAAAATATTTTAACCGCTATTCCATTTTGAGACCACATGACTGAGGCTTGACTTAACTTTTAACTTTGGCTTGATTTGGCGATAACGCGACATCAGGTAATCACGAAGTCTGAAGACATTTTCATAACTGTTAAAATTATCCCGCAATCACCTGACTAAGTAGTGGGTCCCATCTTTACAATGCTTTATAACCTAACTATCCTGCGACTACCCGACATGAAAGGAATCACTAAGTCTCGAAAAGCCAAAGGAATATTCTGAAGTTCAACCAGACCACGCGAAAAAAGGAAAATGCCAAGTCGGGAAGACATATGGAATATTTGGCTGGAGTAACGCGACAAGGTGACTTAAATTAAAACACATGCCTTAAGTGAATTAAAAAGGTAACATTGAAATAGAAAGGCATGACTTAGGGTTTAATTGGATCATTTAACACTTGGAAAGACTTAGGTTTTTCAGGGTTTTGCAAAGGTAAGTTCAGACTTGAACACCTCAAAACATGACAGAGATAAAGCAAGGACCACGAGATGGCATAATAAAAACATCATAGCACAGAGAGTAGAACAAGGAACCAGGAAAGACGCCAAAATGAGAAATAAAACCAACAGTGGCTCTGATGTGGATTGGCTAAACAAAGTTTATGACAAAGAACCACAGAATCTCTGGTTGCAAACCACCTTCAACGGAACAAAACCCTAAAACAGAAAGGGAAATATGTACAGAATTTACAAACAAGGGGCAAGGAAAGGAGGATATAATACATACTTACATATGCACTTTGAACCTTTACTCAAAGAAGGGCTTCAAAAACTACCCATGCATAGGCAACTCAAAGAGATCTCCTTCCATATTTTTCAATAAGTATGAGTCTTTGCCAAATTTTTCTGTAATAATGAATGGTCCTAGCCATAAAGACTCAAACTTCTTGTGCTTGCCTTTATCCTCTGCCCTTGCATTCCATTAGAGAACTAAATCATCAATCTGGAACTTTCTCTCAGTAGCCCTTCTGTCAAAAAGATACTTCATTTTTTGCTGTTGCTTCACATTTTCTCTCTAACTATTTCTCCTCATTTCATCCAATTCCATCAGCTGCATGACTCTATTTTGCATATTGTCAGAGACATCCAAATGTTCCTCTTGCATGAATTGGCAAATGGGCAATAAATTGTTAATAGGAAATCTCCCTTGTAAACCATAGACCAACTCAAAAGGAGATTGACCAGTTGCCTTCTTAAGTGTTATCCTATCAACCCAGAGGGCTAATCTCAATTTTGTGTGCCAAGTCCTTTTGTTCTATTCCAAAGTCCTCTTCAATATTTTCAATATGCTTTTATTGCTAGACTCAGCTTGTCCATTGGATTGTGGGTGATATGGGGATGAATATGATATTGTGATCCCATACTGCTCAAAGAAACTTGTCATTTCCTCTGATCTGAAACTCATAGCATTATCCATTATTAATTTACTAGGCACTCCAAACCTAGTCAAAATGTTTTCTAAAAGGAATTCACTAACCACCTTACTTGTTGCTTTCCTTCTGGGGATAGCCTCAATCCATTTAGTAAAGTAATCTGTGGCAACTAAAATCCAACTGTGCCCTGCACTAGACTTTTCTTGAAATTCACCAATAAAATCAATGCCCCATATAGCAAAAGGAGCCTCAGTACTTACCGGGTTGAGCAACAGAGCACCTGCAAATTTCAGCTTATTTGAAAACCTCTGACATGGTTCACATTTCCTAACATGTGCATAAGTATCTTTGAACAGAGTAGGCCAATAATATCCTGCTCTCAAAATTTTATGGGCAGTGGTCTTAGCAGAAAAATGATCTCCACACTGTCCTTCATGCATCTCAATTAAAACTTTCTAAGCTTGATATTCGTCAAGGCATAGTAATAGCACTCCATTTTTATCCTTCCAAAATAAATCTCCTTGAATCAAAACATATTTTTGAGCTTGCAATTTCAAACTTGTCTTTTGATTATCAGACAAATAATCAGGACACTTGGCATTTTTGAGGAAGAAAATAATATCAGTGTAATATGGTTGCCTTTCTATACTGGTAATAGCTTGATCATGTGCTTCTATTTGATTTGATTGCATTAAATCTAGGTTCTCCTCTGTCATAAGTTTAGCCAAGCCTTGACCCCTTACCAATTTGGTGATATTGAGTTCGAGATTGAACTCTTGAATCCTTGTAATCCATTTGCACCTCTTACTAGTGACCTCTGACTGTGTGAGAATATCTTTTACTGCTGAATGTGGAACATAGGCCTGCACCTTGGCACACACCAAGTAGGGCCTAAAATACTTCACAGCCTTTACCAATACATAGGCTTGCTTTTCCATTATTTCATAGTTAAGTTCTGCAGCCTGCAAGGATTTACTATAAAAGACTATGGGATGTTCAAATCCTTGCTCATCTTTCTGAAGCAAAATTGCAGCAATTGTATGAAATGATGCAAATGAAAATAGGGAGAAAGGATTAGTGTAATCTGGAGATTTCAACACTGGATTTTCTTGCACTGCTTTCTTTATCCTTTCAAAATCTTGTTGATCCTCATCATCCCAAACAAACTTCGTATCCCTTTTTAGCAATTTCACAATGGGCTTCACAATTTCAGCAAAATTGGCTACAAATCTTCTGACAAAATTTATTTATCCCAAGAAAGATTGTACACCTTTTAAGTTTTTTGGGGCAACTACCCTCTGAATTACCTCTACCCTTTCAGGGTCTATCCTTACCCCTTCTCTGGACACTATATGCCCAAGCAATTTTCCCTCTTTAACTGCAAAGTGACATTTCTTAGGGTTTAATGAAACACCATATTCTAATGCTTTATTAAAAATTTTACCCAAATTATCACAATGATCATTAGCCCTCTTTGAATATGCAGTCAAGTCATCTTGGTAAACAACCATGAATAAATCAATAAACTCTTTGAAAGCAACATCCATGGCTCTCTGAAAAGTTGCACCTGCATTTATCAAACCAAAAGGCATTCTGATATAAACATATGTTCCCGAAGGAGTAGTAAATGCAGTCTTATATTGTTCTAACTCTTTGACTAGAACTTGGTTGTAACCTGAAAAACCATCCATCATTGACAATAATTCACACCCAGTCACATTATGCAACATTGCTTCCATATTTGGCAGTGAATAATTGTCCTTTAGTGAAGCAATATTGAGATTTCTAAAATCAACACATAAACTGATGTCACCATTCTTCTTTCTAACTGGAACTAAATTTGATACCCATGTTGAATGTCTAATAGGTTGGATTATCCCAGCATCCTTGAGTTTCATCAATTCCTGCTACATTTTAGGAGCCAACAAGGGATTAATGAGCCTTTGTTTCTGTCTAAATGGCTTGACATTTGATTTCAGAGGAATTTCATGTTGGAAAAGGTCTTCTCTATATGCATTCAAGTCTTCATATGACCAAGCAAAAACATGCTTATATTTTCTCAGTAATTTGATCAAGTTTATCCTCACATGAGAGTCTAGACCCTTTCCTATATAAACTATCTGAGGACTGTTTTCTGATCCTAAATTTATTTCTTCCAAATCCTCAACGTTGGCATTACTGATCTTTGTTGAATCATTTTGCTGGCTAATAAACAATGCTTCAAGTTCAACCAATCCCCTAGGGATCTGATTAGAACTTAATTGAACAACTTCATTTCCAAAGATGTATTCCTTTCCATCATCTGATTCTAATAAGGAACTGCAATCTATGCTCTGGTTCTCATACTGATCTAAACATTGCATGAACCTCAGAATATCTTGATCATCTTGGAACACTTTCTAGTTATATATGTTATCTAGGATAACTGGTCTTGTCTTAACTTCGAGTATTGATACTCCATGTAAGGTCAAGTCATCATTTTTCAAAGCAACATTTGCTAGAAAATCAGCCATGATATTCTTTGACCTTTCCAACCATGTTATGTTAAAAGCATCAAACACCTCAAGTTAATCCCAAATAGCATGTTTGTACATTTTCAATCTGTTATTTTTTACAGAATATTTGGATCTGACTTGTGCTACCACTAATTCAGAGTCACCATAAACCTTTAAACATTTTATACCATGTTTGATAGCAATTTCAAGTCCTAAAAATAAGGCCTCATACTCTGCAGTATTATTAGTACACTGAAAAGCCAGAAAAAATGAGTATTTAAAAGTTGTACCTGATGGGGATATCAATAATACTTTGCTCCTAACCCTTCTTTAGAGCAAGCACCATCAAAGTACATTTTCCATATCCCTTGCTCTTGCAATATTAATTCCTTACTTAAGGAATCAACTACTTGATCTTTATGCTCATCCTGTTGCATTCTGAAATTTTCCATGTCTATGTCAATGCAACAATTATTATGAGTATCCTCATATTTTTCTATCATGTGGGGAGTTCGGCTCTCTCTCAAAACATTGACATTCTCTCCAGCAATATTGAAAGTAGCATATGACAAATCATTCTGTATACTTCCTCCCATTGAGGCACTCCATTTTCTTGATAATAACATGCCATAATGAGGTGGTATATCAACCACAAGAACATTCATAGTCATTACTACATCAGGGCACAGTGCCAGTCTATAAGGCATGGCTTCAATGGTACCAATTACAGGGACTTCTCTGGAATCCATAGCTCTACACCTCCCATAAGGTGTGTCAACTTGTAGGCCCATCGCCTTCATGGTCTCAATTGGCATGACTATATTAGAAGCTCCTGAATCAATCATATAATTCTTAAGCACTTTATCATTGATTATTAATGAAAGAAAAAATGGGTCTACCACTTTAGGAGAAGAAGTTGCATTCAAGAATATTTGGGGAATCTCAGATGTTAACATCTCATCCTCATTTCCCTTGATAGGTGGCCTCTCAGATACATCCACTGGGTTTTGAACTTTTATTATAGGTACACTATTTAATAATGACATCATCTTTTCCTTATGTTCCTTGATCCTCATCATTTCCAGAAATGGTACCTTAATTGTCATCTAAGACAAACATTGACCCATGTCAACCGGAGTATAAAAAATATCTGCATGTTTTGACTTATCAATGGAAACTTCATTATCTTCATTATGTTTCTTTTGAAATGGCTCTTTCAACCTTTTACTTTCTATCTTTTGAACAGGAACAATTTTTTCTTGGTCCTTTTCATCCTTATATCGTATAACATTTGGCTCTATAGCTTTTGTGATGATTTTGACCTTGTGCTTATTTACATTTTCTCTGGGTTCTTCTTTCCTCTGAACATATTTAGTGCCCTGTTTATTTTCCTTTATGAAAACACCTGAGGGCTGGTTACTAGTTCCATCTACCACCCTGTTTCTTAAGTGGTAATTGCTTCTAGCTTTGTTTACTAATTCAACAGTAATTCTAGCCTTTTCTTCATCTGAAGTTTTTCTTATGATTGGAACATCTTGGGTATTTTGAGCATAGCATCTAATATTATCATCAGTTTCATCAACTTCACTATCAGATAAGATCTATTGATAGTGATTCTCAACCCTCCTTTGTGAAACATAGAAATCATGATTTTCTTCTTCACTGTTTGAATCAGTATCATGGCATGAATAGGTGTTAGTCATACTATGATCACACTGTTCCCCTTCATCATTTTCTTGTTCCTCATTTGATTTTAGATCTAGGGAAATGACACAAAAATTAGGATTATGAGGAGCATCACAAGCTTCACACCAGGTCTCTTCATTGCAGAAATGAACTGAATTCCTATGAAGAGGATCTGGAGTCTTATTATCTATTCTTTCCCTTTTAGGTGCAGTGACAAGCTTTCCATCTTTGAACTGAGTTCCGTATGGGTGATTTTGCATTCTGTTCTGAGGATTGTAAGTATTATTGTAAAGAGGTTTATTTTTTTGAGGAGCTCTATATTCCTTGTACTCTGGTTCTTTCAGATTGCTCTTACTAAACCTGGGATCATCTCTCCTATTCAACTTACCAGACACTCTTCTATTCATTTCAATATTGACTGCTATCTTATAAGCATCAGTGAGTGTCCTAGGATTTTTATCTCTCAGAGCATATCCCATTTTAGAATCATAAGCATTTAAGTAAGTTGCCAGACAAACTTCTTCATCTAGCTTTATCTTCTGAAACAGTTTATGCATAGCTCTTTGAAATCTTGTATTAAATTCTGTAACCTCTTCATTATAATTATTCTTGATATTATTGAACTCATTCAGTAAAAAACCCTTATTTGTCTTATCTCCATACTGATCTTTGAACAACTCAATCAACTCATCCATGGAAACAACAGAGACATTAGCAAGGCTTCTAAACCATTCTCTTGCATCTTCAACAAGGGACTGAAAAAATAGTTTCATTAGTACATCTTCATGGGTAATATTCAAGTCATCAACAAAGTCAATGAACTTTCTTAAATGCGTTTCACAAGAAATCACATTATTACCAGCAAACTTTGGGAGCTTTTCTCCTATGTCACCCACATCTTTAGGAAAAGCATTAGGGTATCCAGGGATACCAACAAAATCAAATTGTTTGTACCTCTCATTATGTAGTGGTTTCCTTTGAAAACTATCATCTTCTTTAGCCATTGTAGCTTTTCCTCTATAAGATGTATTATTCT
>MU228197.1:375377-388496 GCA_018584345.1 Thuja plicata | reverse complement strand
ACTTGATTTTTCTTTTTTCTCCAAGAGGTTCCAACTCTTGAGGTCAATGGGATTCCTTCATATAATACCCTTTCTGGGTCAGTTCTTACTTTTGACCTAGTATTCATTCTGTAAGACATTTATTAATGTTGCACTGATCTCAGAGATTTTCCTTTTAGAGTCGCCACCCAATAAATTAGAATGAATGAATAACTATCAAGGGTTAATATGACAAAAAAAACCGGGATTTTGTAATACTTTAGATCTTAACACACCAGAGATTTCTAAATACTTCAACAAGACTTTACAATCTCTAAATCCCCACTCTGGTATTTATGAATACTTGTCTGCAACCAGATTCTGGGACAGCTTAAAAAAATATCTTTTAAATAACTAATCCCCAGTAGGGTCGCCAATTTGTTAGGGATTTTTCTTGTATGAATCACAGTGCTTGAATTAAATACTTGAACACCATGCCTTCTAATACTGATTCAGAGACAAGAAAAGCCTAATTGCTAAGGACTGGATAAGATCCTTCTTCATTTTTGAACTCCACATATACTCAGGCAGGTTTTACCTTTTATGATTTTTGTTTACACAGTATGCTATAATGTGGACACTGATTTTCTATGTATCTTTGTTAAACCAACTTATAAATCACCTTGAAAATGACCAAGCATAACCAGATACAAGATTAAACCATACAAACTATGATTGTAAATATAGAAAATATCAGTGATACAAGGATTTTCATCCTTCTTCCTTTTCTTATAGGAGGGATAACCTAATGGATTCACTCTCCAAGGAATCAATAAACTGGACACTGTCCTGCTGACATAGGTCCTTACTAAGTTAGGTTTATTTGTTCTTAGTAACAGAAGTATTTTTAATTGAATTGGTTTTGATATCTTGAAACAACTTGGACAAAGATAGATTATCAGACTGATTTCTGGACCAGTGCCTATCCTTTGGGCTACAGAGTCAAATAAGCTAAGATTTCATACAAACAAATTACAGTAGATTGCCTTACAACCCACATGCAGTTCAGGTAACTTGCCTTACAAGTTACCCTGTCGCCTCAAAACTATTATATCAAATCCTTAAACAAAGTAGTATGCTCCCTGAAACTACTTACAAAACTTAGTTCTTTCCTTAAAATAAACTTGCAAGTAATCAGATAGTTACCTAATAACCAAAATGCTTCAGAATACCTTGTAAACTTAACATAAAAGAGCATACACAGAGAATAAAGAGATAGCAATGGAAGAGAGTAAAATTGCACCATATATTATTTATGTGATCCAGCTTTTCATACATGAAATATTATACAACTTCAAAAGATAGACAGAAGCTCAGAATGTCTGAATTCTGCAATATATTTTCTCTTCTCCAAAAAACTCAAAATATCAAAGACCTCTTTACAATACAACTCTTATGCTATATATAGGTTTTTGACCATCTTGGAATCCCTTAAGGATGCAACAAGCTTTGGATGGTCATAAGAAACCTAACCCTAAAGTTATAAGAGAGACAAAAAGAAAGAGAGAGAAGGTGGTGGAAATACCAAGTCAAAAGATATAATAGATATTCTTGGATCTTCTCCCAATCTGGCGACTGCAATCAAATTTGTAGATGGTAGCTGGTAGTATTTATGTTGATTCTGGATAGTTGTGCTCACCTACATACCTACATTTTCCTTTTGTAATAACTATCCCTCTTGTCTTGAATAGTGCAGTGTCAAGTGTTCACTCTACTCATCGTCCAAAATTTCTTCTTCAACTACAGGCTTCTTTTTCTTTGGTGTAGTCATAACTTCCCAAGGCTTTACTTCATCATCTGATGGCCACTTGAAGTCCTGAGTACTCTGTACTTGCACCTTTTGCCTGTCCCATCTAGCATCAGTGATATTTTTGACATCAAGAAGGAACTTGTTGATATCAGTCTCTACCTTAAAGGCTTCATCCAATATTTTATTTAGTCCCTCTCTATCAATATTTGTTCCTAAAAGAAATGCCTCTTCACTAGGCAACTTGCTGTCAAACTCACTCTTCCAGGCATCTATAGCCTTTACTTGTTCATCATCTCCTTTTAAGGAAGGAATAAACCTATTAAAGTCATGTGAAAATAGGCTCAACTTAACCTCTATCTAATTTAACTTTCCTTTGAATAATGAGAGAGCAATATTAACTCTTTTGATCTCATCTCCCACTTCAGTTACTACTTTAGGAAAATCTGCTCTTATGGCTTGTAAACATGACAATTTCTCAAATAAATATTCCCTAGTAGACCATTTTGTGAAGTAGGGGTTCAGAATAACAAGGTACCCCAGTACCTTTGTATGCAATGCTGGCAACTTATTATATGTATTGACCACAACATCAATTTTGTCTTTTAGAATCTCAATTATATGTTGTAGTATGCCTTTTAGTGCCTTTAAAGCAATTTCATTTTCCTTTTCTTCATTCTACTTTTGTTCCACAACCTCTTCTGACCTAGGCTTATCTTCAATCTGCATTGGTGGTGGTTGTGCTGGCACATATACTACCTTAGGCTTTGCCTCCAATTCCTCTGTTAATGTCTTGATCAACTGATCTCGCTGGTACAGTTGTATATGACACATATCCCTATCCTTAGACAATGCACTTGTTTCTTCCAGCAAAGTACTATACCTCTCAGACAATTGTTTGGTCTTGTCTTCATTCAGTTGAACCCAGTGTGTCATAATTTGGGAGATTTCTAAGTCCCATGTATTTTGTATAGACCACACCATCTGATTACCCACCATATTTTCTTGAATATTTACTAACTGGGGCTTCTGGTCTTTTGGGCTTAGGCTCCACATTGCAAAAGCCTGAGATTTTGGGCTATACCCAAATCTTTTTATCATGTCACCTACCTGGACCTCACTAGCCATTTTAAGATCTGGCTACTTTCTGATTTGGTCTATGATGAAGACAGATGCCAAATCTCATCCCTCAGCCAACAATATCCCACTTCCCAGCACCATCTTCCTGGCATCCTCAGGAGAGATATCCTCATTCTCAGGATCATAATTCTATAAAGCCCATCCACAGTCAATTGGGATCTTATTTTCTCTGTTTTATGCCATCTCAGGAAGTCTTTAAACTCCTCTATTTTTACAAAGCTATCATCATCTAGAAACTTTTGTTGATGAAGCAATCTTTCATCAATACAGGCCTTGAGTGGTATCTCAACTTCATCTTCTAGATCAGGCTGTTGCTTCTTGCCTTCCCTGATTGCTTTTCTGAGGTTATGGTCATATAACCTAGTGCTAGGTACTAAGGCCTTAGCCTTGTCTTTTTTCTTACTTTGTCCCTCCACTGAAGGTTTCCCTACTTCTAACTTCTGCCTCTTTGCAGCAGGCTCTTCTACATCATCAGGTTGAGTAGCAACTATCAGATCTATAATGTGACACTCTGCTTCCTGCAACTGTGGGATCTAAGCCTTTTCTTTCTCTAAGGCTTGTTGTGGTGGAGGAGACATGGGAGGACGTGCATAATCACTGTCACTGCCACTATCATATTCTGACTCTGAGTGTTCAGGAGTTTGAGTACCTTTTTTACCTAGAACTATATCCAGTTGCTCTACAAGCACATAGTAGTTATCTATCATGGCCTTGATTCTATCAAAATATGGGAGATCAGGGTAAAAACCCCCAAAAGACAACCCATTTCTTTTTATTTGTGTCTGCAGCTTCAACAACTCCTGAATTCTTAGTCTTCTTACATGGATGTCATCTTCATCCAAGATGTTTCTTGTTGCATCCTCTTCAATGCACTCACAGTGAACATTGGTATTAGGGATGGTAGGGGTATACAGTTTCCTAACCCCTGCCATGAAGCCCTCTGGGTCAATGTACCTATAAGGGGCTGCCCCCATTCTATATTTCTCCAACCATTGACCCACTTCATCAATGACATTCTTGCCAATTGTAAAGTTGGAAATTTTGAACTGCCTAGGGGTTATAGTCCCCTTTTTGTGTGGTGCAAAGTGCTCATTATCTATTAACATCAACTGCCATATGAATTCCATTGCAGCTACTCTTGCAGGCACATGATATGGTAATAAATGAGGTGGGTGAATAAACCCATATACCCTGATAATTATGTAATTCTCCTCCAAGAAGAAATCACCCCAGTTATGTTTTCCAGGCCAATTATCTTTATACTCATAGGGCCTAAGCAGTTGTATGGTTTTCAATGGGATCCTTGTCTTGTTTTTTTGCAAACTTTGTACAATTGGATACACAATCCAATTTTGAAAAGCACAGAAGTCACACTCCCTAGAAGTGTAATTCCAAACCCTCACCCAAAACTGGATAGGATTTGGTGCTGTTTGATAGAATCTCTGAGGAGTCAAATTATGAACATCCATCATTATAAAATTGAAGTATAAAAGGAGATGCATTAGAAATGAATAATGCAAGAATTTGGGTTCTTTCTCCTTTGGATTCTTTAGTTTTTTCTGGGTTGCAATGAAACCCTCATGCATTTCATCTATTATGTGTTGAATATAGTCGTAGCTAGTGCTTGAATGCACCTCTTGCAAGTCCAATACCATCATCAAGATGCTAGAATTGATTCTCTCTGCATCTCCATCTATCCCTAGTACTCTACACAGGGCATAAGCGTTATACTTAATGTAGAAGTGCAGATCCTTATAATAATATGGATTTGGCTCATTCATAGGATCTAATTACTTCTTCACCTCTTTCAACATGTGTTTCTATATCAAACCTTTAGCAATACTAGGCTTCAAACTATACCTCTTCTCCTGCTTTGTCATGTCAATCTTAGTAGACACGGTGCTAAATAGGCCAAAATCCTGCATGAATGAGTTCCTATTCAAGATTAAAAGGGCAGTGCCATCATTCCTTTTGATGGTCTTTGTCAAAATATCATAGTGATTGGCTAGGTTTAGAAATAGGTCTACATCTAGGAAGACATCAGGAACAAGCAATCTAGCCAAACCACAAGTCCAAGGGTTTGATATTGGGATGGGCTTATCATAATTTTTATAGAAGTAAGTGAGAAGGGAGTAACTTGTTGTCCCTGGAGTCACAGCATCTCTAATATCTTTGTAATCATCCAATAGGACACTAGCATCAACCTTCTTATTTTGCGTTGAACCAGGCAAGAGACGGAGAAATTTATCGGAGAAACTTGCTTTTCCTTTTTGTTCCTCTCCACTCCCTCCACTTGTTGAAGCCACACTCATAGATTCGCTCATATTTGCAACACTATGAATCTCTTTCTCCTTATAGCTATCATTCAGAGTACGTAGCTCATAATTTGGAAACATCAGTTCTGCCATTAATTCGACATGCTGTGAACTTGATCAAAAACCTAGCCGTAGTTGCATGAAGTTGACAGGAAATCAAATTTTCAAAAATGAATCCTTAGAACCATCATATGATATTTAAAAGAGCTGAAATGTCACACTATGATTCATTATATGTCTTACATCTCAGCTACTCTTTTTGCACGGTGATCAAAATACAAGCCTGTGATTGGCTGTCGAGAGATTTACACTGTCACATCAAAAACCTGCCACCATTTTTTAGATTTTGAGATCAGGCAAATAGGCGACTGCATTAAGTCTCTTTGTCATGAGCTTCTATCACTAACCATGGTTCCATCTCAAGACATGGCGACAATGCATTCTCTTACCTTTGGCTGACCCAAGTGACGATCTGGCGATCACGCGACCCAACTGAAATCATAGTCGCGCAGAGTTAACATTAACTCATCATTCTTTCAGAGACCTTGCGACTAACTATCTTCTTGAACCTTTTACGATTATCTCCCTATCACCAAATACTTTTATTTCATGTCAAGACTATGTGACAATGCTTAGTCACCCAATCATGAGATATAAGTCCTGAGCATTTGACTTTTTTATAACAAGTTAGATGCGCCCTTTTCCACTTCTGAAGACTGTGCGACATACCCTAATCGCTAAGTCAGGAGGAATTTTCCCTTGGGGCACTTTTCTACTTAGACTTCGTGACCACCGTCAGATCCTCTGAGTCCTTCATCCCGTCGCTTAATCGTTATATGTTCAAGCATACCCTTAGATCTTTCTCAGACACTGCGACTGAAGGGAAAGTACTTAGTCTTGTTGTCGCTGAGTCTGTTTTCTCCTTCTGGTAACCATGCGATAATCATTTTACATCCACTCGCCCTATGACACATGTCACACAGTCATTTTTTCATTTACTGTATATTAGAGAACTGAGTGATCATCTGGTTCTGGCGACATCCCGATATACTTTACTGCAAACCACAGACGGTCAGTCGCGAAGTCTGAGCTAAAATATTTTAACCGCTGTTCCATTTTGAGACCACGCGAATGAAGGCTTGACTTAACTTTTAACTTTGGCTTGATTTGGTGATAATGTGACATCAGGTAATCGCAAAGTCTGAAGATATTTTCATAATTGTTAAAATTCTCCCGCGATCACCCAACTAAGTAGTGGGTCCCATCTTTACAATTCTTTATAACATAACTATCCTGTGACTACCCGACATGAAAGGAATCACTGAGTCTAAGAAAGCCAAAGGAATATTCTGAAGTTGAACAAGACCACGCGACAAAAGGAAAATGCCAAGTCGGGAAGACATATGGAATATTCAGCTGGAGTAATGCTACGAGGCAACTTAAATTAAAACACATGCCTTAAGTGAATAAAAAAGGTAACATTGAAATAGAAAGGCATGACTTAGGGTTTAATTGGATCGTTTAACACTTGGAAAGACTTAGGGTTTTCAGGGTTTTGCAAAGGTAAGTTCAGACTTGAACACCTGAAAACATGACAGAGATAAAGCAAGGACCACGAGATGGCATAATGAAAACATCATAGCACAGAGAGTAGAACAAGGAACCAGGAAAGCTGCCAAAATGAGAAATACAACCAACACTATCTGGGATTCATTTTTATTTCCATTGATTATCTTTAATATATGTTTGCTCTATTTTGACTCTATCACCCATGATTAGGCACTGGTCAAATTGCTTACAAGTGGTTGTTATCATCAATTCAAATTTAATCAATCTTTATATTTTTGTTATCTCTTGTACATGACTAGCTAATTGTATTCAGTACAATTCATTTTTTGATTCCTTGAAGAGTGAATCAATAGGTTATCCTTCCTAATCCTAATGGCATAAAAAGAAGGAGGATCACAAATCCTTAATCCACTATTAAAACTTCTGAAAGATAACATTTTGCCAAAGGTGCACCCGCCTGGGTATGTGGAGCCCAAAGTGTAGAAGGATTTTTCATCCTTATTAATTAGCCTTTTTTCCTATGAGAATCTTACTTGGGTATAAGAGAGTTTGGCATTTATTTCTATTGTAATTGATTCTACAAGAAAAAGAGCTAACACATAGCTTTATACCATTTAAACATCTTGAATGCTTCTGATTTTTCTTTTAAGAATGTAACTATCATCATTTTTAAATAATCATCAACAAAGAGAATGAAATATCTATCACCATAGTAACTCTTTATTCCAGAATAGCATTAGATGTATGGTATTTACTCTTGAAACTAGACTTCATCATCTTACCTTTTTAAAAATTCTTACACATGATATGCTCGGGCTTAGACATGCTCGGTAAGCCTATTATTTTCTTTTATTACTTATCTTAATCATGTTGTAAAAATTAACATGACATAATCTTGTATGCCACAACCATATGTCTTAGCCATTAAACAAGTATTGTTTATATCATCAAGATAGAATAGGTTACCTTTTTTTTGTTCACTAGTTCCAATCAACCTTCCTGATTCATTAAATATCTTTTCCTTCTTTTTCTCAAATGCTACTCGGTGACCTGTGTTATTCAGCTATGAAACACTCAATAAATTATAATTAAGTCCTTTTACCTAGTATGCATTTTCACATTTGATCAATTTATTCAACATTATAGTTCCTTTACCTTCAACTGGACAGGGTGTGTCATTACCCATTCTTACTGATCCACCATTATAGTACTCAAAATTTTCAAAATTTTGTTTATCACTTGTCATGTGGTGAGTGTAACCACTATCTATAATCTAGACATCATTCTTACTAACCTTAGATATGAGTGCAGTCTCTACATACCTTTCTTCTTCATCTGAATCATCCATCTCAATGTCTTCGTCAGATTGGGTTTTAGTATCTCCATCTCTGTCCTCAGCTAGGTAACAAGTTTTCTTCCCTTTGTCCTTGTAGTCTCGGGTATCTCTTCTGTCATATTGTCAGTTTCTTTGGTAATATCTATTGTCACTTCTATCAAACTTGTTTTTATATGATCTGTCATTACTTCTGTCATCTTTTCTACTGTTAGTACATCGAGCAGCAAAGTGTCCAATATCTTTACAATTAAAACATACAAGTGGTAATTTACCTTTGTATCTACCTTTGCCTCTCTGAAATCTTCTAGCCATTAGTGTTTCAATCTCATCAAGATCTTGGACATCACTATCACTTTCACTATCATTTCTAATAGTGTGTTTATCACTAGGATTACTTATTTTCAAAGAAGATTTGAATGCAGACTCAATAGATGGTAAGACACTCTTATCTGAGTTATTCATCTCAAATGAAATTAGTCTACCAACCAAACTATCTAGAGTGACATTATTGTTTTCTACTGCTCTTGTTTCTTGTATAGAAGATACTCTAATAGCATATATAGGCAGTAAGGTTCTTAGAATTTTGCTTACCACTATATCTTCTTTGAGTATGCCTCTAACTCCTTGGATAGCATTGACTACTTATTTTATTCTGCAGTTGTACTGAGTGATATTTTCTCCTTCTCTCATTCTTAGGTCATCAAATTTACCTCTTATGTTTTCTTCCTTAGATCTTAGTACATAAGAATCTCCTCCATGTACTAGCTTCAATTTATCCCATATTTTCTTTGCAGAGGTGCAAGTTTTGACATCTTCAAATTCAACATCGAAGAGTGAGGAAGAAGGTCCTATCATCATAGAATTATGCTTGTGCTTTTCTCTTAATTTCTCAAGTGTGTGAGGTCCTATAGGAAACACATATTAGGTATCCAAGTATTGAGTAACATCATTTCCAATACCTAATAGGTGGATTCTTATCATGCTTTTCCATGATGCAAATTTGTCCTTGTTCAACTTGGGCACATCTTGTTCGCTCATCTTGTGATCTTTTTCTTAAGCTATTAAAATCCCTTTCTAAGAACACAAGATCTAATACCAATTGTTAGAATAATTGAGAGGGGGTAAATCAGTGGCCTCAAAAATATTCTAAAAAATTAACCCAAAAAACTTATTACCATAATTATAAGCCTCTATTTATCTTCAGTCCTACAAGATGAATGCATTTAAATATTCTCAACAAATAACTACTGCTCGGAGTTCATTGTTAAACCTTATTCTTACTATTTACCAATTATAAATCTTTCATTTACCCAAATGCAGTAAATTGCTAGTGTATACCGATCAATCCAGATTAGTTATGTGTAATGAAAAATACTAAAGTAATGACTCATAAACACAATGACACATGAATTTTTAACATAGAAACCATGTTAAGGGAAAAACCACTTGCAATCGGTAACCCAAAATTTTCACTCTTTTGAAGTGAGCTCGGTGAAGAGCCAACCTTGTTAAAGGTTACAAACACACTGTTAGGTGTGAACTTGGTAGAGTATTTAAATAGAATAGTTTGTAACTTGATATCTGGCATCTCTATGCTACCTTTTATGAACAAACCCAGTGTAGTTTGTCACGTCGTCTCTAGCATCTCATGTTATCTTCATGAACAAAACTTTTGATACTTCTTGGGATGTATCTCAATATATAAAGTATTTTTAATTCCCACTTAGTTAAGAGACTTTCTGATGCAATGGTTAAATTGAAATAGTAAATGCTCTATTCACATATACAACTATACTTTGCATATTTTCAGATCTAATGTAAGCTCGTATTACCTTTCTAATAAATGTATCTTTTCAATAAATTTTCTCCACTTCTTTCTGCTCCATGATGTTGTGCTTCTCTATTTCTTGGTGTCTATAGAATTAGTTGTGTTCTTCATCTTGATTGATCAGGTCTGATTGCAGACTTCTTTCTTCATCATTCTCTTTTCAATGTCCTTCTCTATTCACCCATAATTCATAATGAATTATCTTGTCTCTTTATAGACATGATTTCACAATTTCTTAGTTCTTGAATTTCTTGTTCTTGGCGTGATCTACAATTCTAGTCAATCTTGCTTTAAAGCTTTACTTCAGTTTTATCCCGTAGATTTCTCTTTGACAACTCAAATAAAATAGCTTTAAATATTTCTCTTATCTCTGGCATTAACTTGTTGATGAAAACAATATTAATGACCATTTAATTCCTTCTTTAGTTCTTTCCAAACAATTCTTTTGTCATTTCTGAACTTTGGTTCTTTTTGGTGTTTATCTCTTTGTTAGCTTCGGTCAACACTTCAATTCTCCTGATTGGAGTAACCCCAAGGTCTACTTACACAATACACTAGATAGGACCTTACTTGTCCTAGTCCACTTTAGGATCCTAATTCCACTCTAGGACCTCACAAGTATATAGACACTGAGCCTATGACTACTCCCAACTCTTCCCCAAGAGTTCTAACTATTGTGTTTCACCTTGAAGGACATCCATTACTAGTTTTGTTTCAATACTTCTCCTTGAATTTGAAGAATTCCAATGCTAAATCCTTCATGCCAACTCCTCTAATGCTACAAGGGCATTGTACACACTTATTATGTTCATTTTGTCTCCATAAATTCCAAATCCCATGATTCTTTAACCCCAAGTTAGTCGAGTTTTAAAATGTCACTCAAATTGATCCTATTATGCCTAAAAGATCAATTAGCCCTATCTAGGGAGTTTTTCAGGATTTACTCTTAAAAATTCCACACAACCCCCCAAAAAAATAAAGGGTCCAGATACCCTTTTTGGAAACCTAAAATATTTCTAAGGTATACGGTCCCCAAACTATCTTTACACCTCTATCCTAAAATATAGGGCTATTAGGCCTATTTTGGCTCTTCACAAGCACTTCTCTAATTTCTATTGAAAAATCAATCCAAATTAATTGGGTGGGTTTTGAAATTGATGCTAGGGAGCTATGAGACCCTAAAGACACTAAGACCACACTTGGTTTAGTACTCCCATGCACACCCTTGTCTCTGCACACCCTTGTCTCTGCATTCTTGTTTTCACATGCCATGCACCTAACCAGACTGTCCTAGCTTGCCTAGGGAATGGCTTTAAAATTTTTAAATCGAATCTTATGAGATCCTACCTACATATGTACACTATAAAGAGGATCCCCTAATACATTCATTTAAATTTTTTTTTTCCACGGTTGAATTTCATGGGGGAGCCATAAAACCAAAAACTACCTAAACTGAACCAACAGACTACCTAGTTCTTAAACAATTTCCTACATCTACCAAATCAACTCTACACTATTAGCACACTGAATGTAAAAGTCTCAGATAAGTCACTAATACATGAATCCACACTTAGATCAGTTAATTCAATCTATTAAAACACAAATATCTTGCAAATACATCGACTGTACTCTATTTCCAAAAACACTTGCTCTCTTTCTTCACAAAACTTGCATACATTCACTCTACCTCAGGAAATGAGAAATAGAGTGTCTAAAGATACTTCCTCCACCATTTCAGGCCACTAACATTCATTTCACACTCCTATAATGGTGGGGATCTGATGTTGTCAAGTTGCATGCTTGTCATGACAACTTTTGGCATCTTTTGCATTTATGTTGAAAACTATATTCTAGTGCCTCTAACCCATTTAGTTCAATGAAATAAGATCATTTATGCCTCCTTAATAATCTTACTACCCACACATGGGTCTTGGACACATTTAGATATCATGTAATGCCCCGCCAGGGAACCTAGGAGAACTAACCTAAACTTGACACTGAGTTAACAGGATAATTTTTTTTTAACTCGTGTTATTTAACCAATCTGTATTTTTTTTTTACTAAAGAAAGAAAGTTACCTTTTTTTTTTAATTTAATAATTTCCTTTTGCAATAACATAATTTTCTACTCAAGAACAATTATGTAAGCTATATTTTCACAATACATGCTTTCTTTTCAACCAAATTTTTGAATTAACAAGGAGGGATTTTTTTTCCTTTTTCCAACATGCAAGATGATAAAAACAAGACGGCTCTATTTTTTAAATATAATTATTTATTTCCTCAAGAAGAGTGTTCTTGTACTTAAACATGCAAAATAATTCATTTGACCTGTTTTCTTATAGATCTGATCAGGGTTTCAACATGCATCTGATGAAGACCAATTTTCTACAATTCAAAGTGAGACAAACACAGATCTGAGGGTTTCAAGATAATTTTCTTACATTAAAAAAATTCTCATTCAAAGAGGAATTTTCCCTAAAAATGAAACCCTAAGGGCAATACCAAACAAAAATCTTTCATACAAAAACCCTTATACCCAATTGGCATTCAACACCCAAAAATGAAACCCCTATACTCACAATCACATATCTGATAAACAAACATGGAGAAAAACACAAATGGATCCAATAACACATTTTTCATCATTTTAATCAATGGCTTCACCAAATACACAACTAGAGAAGATCAAGCAAAGGATCCTAGTTTTCAGATGCATAGAAGACAGGGATCTAAAAACTAGAATTGAAAAGCTGATGAAGGGCACTCCCCTTAATACCACAAGTACACGACAGAAACAAAGAGAGAAACAATAGAAATTTGCAAGAACAAAAAATTGGCTTCTTATTGGCTCCACAAATATGGAATTACAAACTTCAGAATTACAATATCAAAAGCCACATGGGTATCCCTTACAATAATCTGTAGGAAAAAACCCCAAATAACCACTGAGAATTGCCCTAGAAAACACCACGGGCCTTCCTTAAATAGGAAATTTTCCACCGCCCGAGAAGGTTCCAGAAATCTAGCCATTAAGGCCGACTACCCTAGCATTTAATTATTTTTCACTTTTATTACAAAAGGGTCAGCTTTAAATATTTACAAAACATGGGAGGGGAGTCCCCTTAATACCACAAGTACACGACAGAAACAAAGAGAGAAACAAC
>MU228197.1:359029-369323 GCA_018584345.1 Thuja plicata | reverse complement strand
ACTATGCACAATTAATTACAATTAATTGAATTTAATATTTATTAAATCTTAATTATTTTAATCAAGACTTAATAATTAAATCAATTAATTAAATATAGGCATTTAATTAATATTTAATTATTAAATAACCATATATTTCATATATCAAAATTTTAACCTTATTATAAGTGCAATAATTAACATTAATATTTACCATGAAAATTCATTAAATAAATCAAGCTAAAAGCATCATCAAATCACCTGAAACTCCTCCAAACAAATAATCAACTGAAACAGACAATCAACTAAAATAGAACCACAAACACACAAACAGGGTCACGAATCCACGTCACTTGACGGATTCAAACAGTAGGGTAGTCAATCAAATTCTTTGTCCATTAATAAGACAAAATATGGGTTAAGGGGTATGGATTTGGACCTGAATACTATCTCCCCTCTCTTACCATTGAGATATTTGGATAGGGCACGCTCACTCCTGTCAATTCAGGGAAGACGTAGCCTGGTACCTGCAAACCTATCATCACAAAGACGAGCATACATGCATATAATATATCCAATAATTGTTGAGACCAGTTTATCGTGAGGATCTCACCGAAGCAAGTAACTACAACTTTGTCCCATACCATATCAAACACGTCAAACAATAATGTAAAACATATAAATGATCCATGTGCATATAAATCTAGGGTTAGTATTGTTAGAAAACCATAATTGAAATGACATCCTAACATATACATAAGCATCATGAAATAACCATAAATCATATGCAAAACATGAGATATAATACACTAAGAAATGAATCAATAACATACTGAAACGTGATACATAAATATCCTCTAAACCATCTAAAATAAACCACACATACATAAAAAGACCTAAAAGAGTTTGGAAATTGAAACTGAAAAGCAAACACAAAGGTGGGTATTACATCCTCCTCCCCTAAAACTAGGCTTACTCCTAGAAGCCTACAACAAAGGTAGAGATATGAATCTCTCAACTCAAATCATCAAATTGAGTCACAAACGAATCAATGTGTGGGTCCCATAGGACCATTCCCCGGTCTTTGACTCGAACACTAGGGATCATTCCCTACTAAAGGAATGCAAAAACTAGCTGTCAGCCCTCTACTTGCAACCCCACTCATAGGATCATGATACACAACTAGAGGATGATCATGTTAGGGATTTTTCTTGTATGAATCACAGTGCTTGAAAAGACTACTTGAACACCATGCATTCTAATACTTATTCAGAGACAAGAAAAGCCTAATTGCTAAGGACTGGATAAGTTCCTTCTTCATTTTTGAGCTCCACATATACTCAAGCAGGTTTTACCTTTTATGATTGCTGTTTACACAGTATGCGCTAATGTGGACACTGATTTGCTAAGTATCTTTGTTAAACAAACTAATAAATCACCTTGCAAATGACCAAGCATAACCAGATGCAAGATTTAACCATACACACCATAATCTTTAAATATAGCAAAAACCAGTGATACAAGGATTTTCATCCTTCTTCCTTTTGATGTAGGAGGGATAACCTAAGGATTCACTCTCCAAGGAATCAATAAACTGGACACTGTCCTGCTGACATAGGTCCTTATGAGTTCAGTTTATCTATTGTTAGTAACAGAAGTATTTTGATTAAATCTGGTTCTGATACCTTGAAATGATTTGGACAATAATGGGTTATCAGACTAATTTCTGAACCAGTGCCTATCCTTTGGGCTACAGAGTCAAATCAGCTAAGATTTCATACAAACAAAATATAGTAGATTATCTTACAACCCACATGTAGTTCAGTTAAGTTGCCTTCCAAGTTACCCTGTCACCTCAAAACTATTGTATCAAATCCTTAAACAAAGTAGTATGCTCCCTGAAACTACTCACAAAACTTAGTTCTTTTCTTAAAAGAAACTTGTAAGCAATTAGATAGTCACCTAATAACCAAAATGCTTCAGAATACCTTGTAAACTTAACATGAAAGAGCATACACAGAGAATAAAGAGACATCAATGGAAGAGAGTAAAATTGCACAGTATATTATTTATATTGTCCAGCTTTTCATACATAAAAGATCTTGTAACTTCAAAAGATAGACAGAAATTCAGAACATCTGAATTCTATAGTATATTATTTCTTTTCCAAAACATTCCAACATCCAAGACACCTCTTAAAATACAACTCTTATGATATATATATGTTTTTGACCATCTTGCAATCCCTTAAGGATGCAACAAGCTTCGGATGGTCATAGAAAACCTAACCCTAAAGTTACAAGAGAGACAAAAAGAAAAAGAGAGAAGAAGTGGTGGAAAGACTAATTCAAAAGATATAACAGATATTATTGGTTCTTCTCCCGATCTGGAGACTGCAATCAGATTTGTAGATGGTAGCTGGTAGTATTTATGTTGAGTCCAGATAGCTGTGCTTGCATACTCACCTACACTCTCCTTTTGTAATAATTGTCCCTCTTACCTTGAACAGTGCAGTGCCAAGTGTTCACTCTACTCATCATCCAAAATTTCTTCTTCAACTACAGGCTTCTTTTTCTTTGGTGTAGTCATAACTTCCCAAGCCTTTACTTCATCATCCAATGGCCAGTTGAAGTCCTAAGTACTCTGTACTTGCACCTTTTTCCTGTCCCATCTAGCATCAGTGATGTTTTTGACATCAAGTAGGAACTTATTGATGTCAGTTTCTGCTTTGAAGGCTTCATCCAATATTTTATTGAATCCCTCTATATCAACATCTGTTTCCAAAAGAAATGCCTCTTCACTAGGCATCTTGCTGTCAAATTCACTCTTCCAAGCATCTATAGCCTTTACTTGGCCATCATCTCCCTTTAAGGAAGGAATAAACCTATTGAAATCATTTGAAAAGAGGCTCAATTTAACAACTATCTGGTTTAATTTTCCTTTAAAGAATGAGAGAGAAATATTTACTCTTTTGATCTTATCTCCCACTTCAGTTACTATCTCAAGAAAATCTGGTCTTATGGCTTGTAAAGATGATAACTTCTCAAATAAATTTGACCTAGCAGACCACTTTGTGAAGTAAGGGTTCAGAATAGCAAGGTACCCCATTACCTCTGTATGCAATGCTGGCAACTTATTATATGTATTGACTACAACATCAGTTTTGTCTTTTAGAATCTCAATTCTATGTTGTAGTATGCCTTTTAGTGCCTTTAAATAAATTGCATTTCCCTTTTCTTCATCTACCTTTTGTTCCACAGCCTCTTCTGACTTAGGCTTATCTTCAATTTGCATTGGTGGTGGTTGTGCTAGCACATATACTACCTCAGGTTTTGCCTCCAATTCCTCTGTTAATGTCTTGATCAACTGATCTCACTGGTACAGTTGTATATGGCACATATCCCTATCCTTAGACAATGCACTTGTTTCTTTTAGGAAAGTACTACACCTCTCAGACAATTGTTTGGTCTTGTCTTCATTCAGTTGAGCCTAGTGTGTCATAATTTGGGAGATTTCTAAGTCCCCTGTATTTTGTACAGATCACACCATTTGATTTCCCACCATATTTTCTTGAATATTTACTAACTGGGGCTTCTGGTTTTTTGGGCTTAGGCTCCACATTGTAAAAGCCTGAGATTTTGGGCTATACCCAAATCCTTTTATCATGTCTCCTACCTGGACCTCACTAGCCATTTTAAGATCTGGCTACTTTCTGATTTGGTCTATGATGAAGGCAGATGCCAAATCCCATCCCTCAGCCAACAATATCTCAATTCCCAGCACCATCTTCCTGGCATCCTCAGGCGAGATATCCTCATTTTCAGGATCATAATTTTGTAAGGCCACTAGGGCTTCATTTGTTATTGTTTATTTTCCATCAAATGTTAATTGGGATCTTATTTGCTCTATTTTATGCCATCTCAGAAAGTCTTTAAACTCCTCTGTTTTTACAAAGTTGTCATCATCTAGAAATTTTTGTTGATGAAGCAATCTTTCATCAACACAGGCCCTGAGTGGTATCTCAACTTCATCTTCTAGGTCAGGCCATTGCTTCTTGCCTTCCCTGATTGCTTTTCTTAGGTTATGGTCATATAACCTAGTGCCCGGTACTAAGGCCTTAGCCTTGTCTTTTTTCTTACTTTGTCCTTCTAGTGAAGGCTTCCCTACTTCCAATTTTTACCTCTTTGCAGCAGGCTCTTCTACATCATCAGGCTGGGTAGCAACTGTCAGATCTATAATGTGACATTCTACTTCCTGCAACTGTGGGATCTTATCCTTTTCTTTCTCTGAGGCTTATTGTGGTGAAGGAGACATGGGAGGACATGCATAGTCACTGTCACTACCACTATCATATTCTGACTCTGAGTGTTCAGGTGTTTGAGCACCTTTTTTGTCTAGAACTGTATCTAGTTGCTCTACAAGCACATAGTAGTTATCTATTATGACCTTAATTCTATCAAAATATGGGAGATTAGGGTAAAAGCCCCCAAAAGACAACCCATTTATTTTTATTTGTGTCTCCAGCTTCAATAACTCCTGGATTCTTAGTCTTATTACATGGATGTCATCTTCATCCAAGATGTTCCTTGTTGCATCTTCTTCTATGCACTCACAGTGGATATTCGTATTAGGGATTGTAGGAGTATATAATTTTCTAACCCCTTCCATGAGGCCCTCTGGGTCAATGTACCTATAAAGGGCTACCCCCATTCTAAACTTCTCCAACCGCTGACCCACTTCATCAATGGCATTCTTGCCAATTGTAAAGTTAGAAATTTTGAACTGCCTAGGGGTTATAGTCCCCTTTTTGTGCGGTGCAAAGTGCTCATTATCTGTTAACATCAACTGCCATATGAATTCCATTGTAGCTACTCTTGCAGGCACATGATATGGTAATAAATGAGGTGGGTGAATACACCCATATACCTTGATAATGGTGTAATTCTCCTCCAAGAAGAAATCACCCCAGTTATGTTTTCCAGGCCAATTTTTAGTATAATCACAAGGCCTAAGCAGTTGTATGGTTTTCAATGGGATCCTTGTCCTATTTGCTCCCAAACTTTATACAATTGGATACACAATCCAATTCTGAAAAGCACAGTAGTCACACTCCCTAGAAGTGTAATTCCAAACCCTCACCCAAAACTAGATAGGATTTGGTGTTGTTTGATAGGATCTCTGAGGAGTCAGATTATGAACATCCATCATTGTAAAATTGAAGTATAAAAGGAGATGCATTAGAACCGAATAATGCAAGAATTTGGGTTCTTTCTCCTTTGGATTCTTTAGTTTCTTCTGGGTTGCAATGAAACCCTCATGCATTTCATCTATTATGTGCTGAATATAGTCGTAGCTAGTGCTTGGATGCACCTCTTACAAGTCCAATACCATCATTAAGATGCCAGCATTGATTTTATATGCATCTCCATCTATCCCTAGCACTCTACACAGGGCATAAGCGTTATACTTAATGTAGAAGTGAAAATCCTTATATCAACCCCATATCTTTCAACATGTGTTTGTGCAACAAGCCTTTAGCAATACTAGGCTTCAAACTATACCTCTTTTCCTACTTTGTTATGTCAATCTTAGTAGACATGGTGCAAAATAGGCCAAAAGCTTGTATGAATGAGTTCCTATTCAAGATTAAAAGGGCAGTGCCATCATTCCTTTTGATGGTCTTTGTCAAAATATCATAGTGACTGGCTAGGTCTAAAAATAGGTCTACATCAAGGAAGACATCAGGAACAAGCAATCTAGCTAAACCACATGTCCAAGGGTTTGATATTGGGATGGGCTTATCAGAATTTTTATAGAAGTGAAAAGGGAGAAACCTGTTGTCCCTGGAGTCACAGCATCTCGAATGTCCTTGTACTCATCAATGAGAACACTAGCATTGGCCTTCTTATTTTGTGTTGAATCAAGCAGGAGACAGAGAAATTCATCAGAGAAACTTTCTTTTCCTTTCTGTTCCTCTTCACTCCCTCCACTTGTTGAAGCCACACTCATAGCCCCACTCATACTTGCAATACTCTAAATCTCTCTTTCCTAATCGATATTGAAACAAATCTATTTCTGAAATAAACTGACTGTTCTGTGCACAATTCTCTACAATTTAGAACTCTCTAATCAACTTTGGAATCCTGCAAACTGAGCAAAATACCTCTCTTTTCTAAAAACTTAGCAACTGGGGCTCTGAAATCTGAAAATACGGTGAAGGAAAATGAATGCACCATTAACTTTTTATAGCTATCATTCAGAGTACGCAGCTCATAATTCAGAAACATCAGTTCTGTCATTAATTCAACATGCTGTGAACTTGATTAAAAACCTAGCCGTAGTTGCATGAAGTTGACAGGAAATCAAATTTTTAAAAATGAAACCTCAGAAAAATCATATGATATTTAAAAGAGCTGACATGTCACACTGTGATTCATTATCTGTCTTACATCTCAGCTACTCTTTTTGCACAGTGATCAAAATACAAGCCTGTGATTGGTTACCAAGCAATTCATACTGTCATATCAAAAAAATTTCCGCCATTTTTTAGATTTTGAGATCAGGCGACTGGGCGACTGCATTAAGTCTCTTTGTCACGGGCCTTTGTCACTAACCATGGTTCCATCTCAAGACATGGCGATAATGCATTTTCTTACCTTTGGCTGACCCAAGTGACGATCTGGCGATCATGTGACATATCTAAAATCATAGTCGCGCACAGTTAAGAGTAACTCATCATTCTTTCTGAGACCTTGCGACTAACTATCTTCTTTAACCTTTTACGGTTATCTCCCTATTGCCAAATGCTTTTATTTCATGTCAATACTATGCGAAAATGCTTAGTCACCCAATCACGGGATATAAGTCCTGAGCATTTGAATTTTTTATAATGGGTTATATGCGCCCTTCTGCCACTTCTAATGACTGCGTGACATACCTTAATTGCTAAGTCAGGAAGACTTTTCTCCTCGGGCACTTTTCTACTCAGACTTCACGACCACCGTCAGATCCTCTGATCTTTTTATCCTACGATTGTCGCTTAATCGCTATATGCTCATGCATACCCTTAAATCTTTTTCAGACACTGCGACTGAAGGGAAAGTACTTAGTCTTGTTGTTGCTGAGTGCATTTTCTGCTGCTAGCGACCATGCGATAATCTCTTAACATCCACTCGCCTTATGACACATATCACATAGTCATTTGTCCTCTTGCTGCATAATGGAAAACTGAAACATTATCTTGTTCTGGCGACAACCCGACTAAGCATTACTACAAACTTTGGACGGTTAGTCACGATGTCTTGGTCTGTATTTCTTAACCTTCGTTTCATCTCGAGACCATGCGACTGAAGGTTTAGCTTAACTTTTAACACTGGATTTATTTGGCGATTAAGCGACATGAAGGTAATCGCAAAGTCTGAGGATATTTTTATAACTATTAAAAATATCTTGCGATCACTCGACTAAGCAGTGGGTCCCTTCTTTACAATGCTTTATAACATGGTTATCTTGTGACTACTCGACATGAAGAAATCACTGAGTCTCGTTGTGCCAAAGGAATATTTTGATTTTGCACGAGACCATGCGACATAAGGAAAATGCCAAGTCAGGAAGACTTATGGAATATTCGCTCGAGATATCGCGACAGGGCGATTCAGTTCAAACACATGCCTTAAGTAAATGGAAAAAGTAACATCAAAATAGAAGTGCTATGACCTAGGGTTTAATTTTATCATTTAATACTTGGAAAGACTTAGGGTTTTCAGGATTTTGCAAAGGTAATTTCAGACTTGAACACCTGAAAACATGACAGAGATAAGGCAAGGACCACGAGATGGCATAAAGAAAACACCATAGCACAAAGGGTAGGACAAGGAACCAAGAAAGCTACTAAAATGAGAAATACAACCAACAGTGGCTCTAATGAGGATTGGCTAAACAAAGTTTATGACAAAGAACCACAGAATCTCTGGTTGCAGACCACCTTCAACGGAGCAAAACCCTAAAATAGAAAGGGAAATATGTACAGAATGTACAAACAAGGGGCAAGGAAAGGAGGATATAATACATACTTACATATGCACTTTGAACCTTTACTCAAAGAAATGCTTCAAAAATTTCCCATGCATAGGCAACTCAAAGAGAGCTCCTTCCATATTTTTTAATAAGTATGAGTCTTTGCCAAATTTTCTGCGATAATTAACGGCCCTAGCCATAAAGACTCAAACTTCTTATGCTTGCCTTTATCCTCTGCCCTTGCATTCCATTGGAGAACTAAATCATCAATTTGGAACTTTCTCTCAGTAGCCCTCCTGTCAAAAAGATATTTTATTTTTTGCTGTAGCTTCACATTTTCTCTCTAACTATTTCTCCTCATTTCATCTAATTCCATCAGCTGCATGACTCTATTTTGCATATTGGCAGAGACATCCAAATGTTCCTCTTGCATGAATTGGCAAATGGGCAATAGATTGTTAATAGGCAATCTCGCTTGTAAACCATACACCAACTCAAAAGGAGATTGACCAGTTGACCTCTTAAGTGTTATCCTATCAGCCTAGAGGGCTAATCTCAATTTTGTGTGCCAAGTCCTTTTGTTCTATTCCAAAGTCCTCTTCAATATTTTCAATATGCTTTTATTGCTAGACTCAGCTTGTCCATTGGCCTGTGGGTGATATAGGGATGAATATGATATTGTGATCCCATACCGCTCACAAAAGCTTGTCATTTCCTCTGATCTGAAACTCATAGCATTATCCATTATTAATTTACTAGGCACTCCAAATCTGGTCAAAATGTTTTCTAGCAAAAATTCAGTAACCACCTTACTAGTTGCTTTCCTTGTGGGGATACCCTCAATCCATTTAGTGAAGTAATTTGTGGCAACTAAAATCCAATTGTGCCATGCACTAGACTTTTCTTAAAATTTGCCAATAAAATCAATACCCCATATAGCAAAAGGAGCCTCAGTGCTCACTGGGTTAAGCAATAGAGCACCTGCAAATTTTAACTTATTTGAGAACCTCTGACATGGTTCACATTTCCTAACATGTGCATAAGTATCTTTGAACAGAGTTGGCCAATAATATCCTACCCTCAAAATTTTATGGGCAGTGGTCTTAGCAGAAAAATGACCTCAACATTGTCCTTCATGCATTTCAATTAAAACTTTCTCAGCTTGATATTTGTCAAGGCATAGTAATAGTACACTATTCTTATCTTTCCAAAATAGGTCTCCTTGAATCAGAACATATTTTTGAGCTTGCAATTTCAAACTTCTCTTTTGATTATCAGACAAATAATCAGGACACTTAGCATTTTTGAGGAAGAAAACAATATCAGTGTAATATGGTTGCCTTTCTATACTGGTAATGGCTTGATCATGTGCTTCTGTTTGATTTGATAGCACTAAATATAGGTTCTCCTCTGTCATAAGTTTGGCCAAGCCTTGACCCCTTACCAATTTGGTGATATTGAGTTCCAGATTGAACTCTTGAATCCTTGTAATCCATTTGCATCTCTTAGCAGTGACCTCTGACTGTGTGAGAATATCTTTTACTGCTGAATGTGGAACATAGGCCTACACCTTGGTACACCACAAGTAGGGCCTAAAATACTTCACAACCTTTACCAATGCATAGGCTTTCTTTTCCATTATTTCATAGTTAAGTTCTGCAGCCTGCAAGGATTTACTATAAAAGGCTATGGGATGTTCAAATCCTTGCTCATCTTTCTGAAGCAAAATTGCAACAATTGTATGAAATGATGCAAATGAAAACAAGGAGAAAGGCTTACTGTAATCTAGAGATTTCAACACTGGAGTTTCCTGCACTGCCTTCTTTATCCTTTCAAAATCTTGTTGAGCCTCATCATTCCAAACAAACTTAGTATCCCTTTTTAGCAATTTCACAATGGGCTTGACAATTTCAGCAAAATTGACTACAAATCTCCTGACAAAATTAATCTTTCCTAAGAAATATTGTACACATTTTAAGTTTCTTGGAGCAACTACTTTCTTAATTGCTTCCACCCTTTTAGGGTCTATCCTTACCCCTTCTCTAGACACTATATGCCCAAGAAATTTTCCCTCTTTAACTGCAAAATGACATTTCTTAGGGTTTAATGAAACACCATATTCTAATGCTTTATTAAAAATCCTACCCAAATGATCACAATGGTCATTAGCTTTCTTTGAATATGCAGTCAAGTCATCTTGGTAAACAACCATGAATAAATCAATAAACTCTTTGAAAGCAACATCCATGGCTCTCTGAAAAGTTGCACCTGCATTTATCAAACCAAAAGGCATTCTGAT
>MU228197.1:327386-353615 GCA_018584345.1 Thuja plicata | reverse complement strand
AATTAGATAGTCACCTAATAACCAAAATGCTTCAGAATACCTTGTAAACTTAACATGAAAGAGCATACACAGAGAATAAAGAGACAGCAATGGAAGAGAGTAAAATTGCACCGTATATTATTTATATTATCCAACTTTTCATACATAAAAGATCTTGTAACTTCAAAAGATAGACATAAATTTAGAACATCTGAATTCTATACTATATTATTTCTTTTCCAAAACATTCCAACATCCAAGACACCTCTTAAAATAAAAATCTTATGCTATATATATATGTTTTTGACCATCTTGGAATCCCTTAAGGATGTAACAAGCTTCGGATGGTCATAGAAAACCTAACCCTAAAGTTACAAAAGAGACAAAAAGAAAGAGAGAGAAGAAGTGGTTGAAAGACCAAGTCAAAAGATATAACAGATATTCTTGGTTCTTCTCCCAATCTGGTTACTGCAATCAGATTTCTAGATGGTAGCTGGTAGTATTTATGTTGAGTCCGGATAGCTATGCTTGCATACTCACCTACACTCTCCTTTTATAATAACTGTCCCTCTTACCTTGAACAGTGCAATGCCAAGTGTTCACTCTACTCATCGTCCAAAATTTCTTCTTCAACTACAGGCTTCTTTTTCTTTGGTGTAGTCATAACTTCCCAAGCCTTTACTTCATCATCCAATAGCCAGTTGAAGTCCTGAGTACTCTGTACTTGCACCTTTTGCCTGTCCCATCTAGCATCAGTGATGTTTTTGACATCAAGTAGGAACTTATTGATGTCAGTTTCTTCTTTGAAGGCTTCATCCAATATTTTATTGAATCCCTCTATATCAACATCTGTTCCCAAAATAAATGCCTCTTCACTAGGCATCTTGCTATCAAATTCACTCTTCTAGGCATCTATAGCCTTTACTTGGTCATCATCTCCCTTTAAGGAAGGAATAAACCTACTTAAATCATTTGAAAAGAGGCTCAATTTAACCACTATCTGGTTTAATTTTCCTTTAAAGAATGAGAGAGCAATATTTACTCTTTTGATCTCATCTCCCACTTCAGTTACTATCTCAGGAAAATCTGGTCTTATAGCTTGTAAAGATGACAAATTCTCAAATAAATTTGCCCGAGCAGACCACTTTGTGAAGTAAGGGTTCAGAATAGCAAGGTACCCCATTACCTCTGTATGCAATGCTGGAAACTTATTATATGTATTGACTACAACATCAGTTTTATCTTTTCGAATCTCAATTTTATGTTGTAGTATGCCATTTAGTGCCTTTAAAGCAATTGCATTTCCCTTTTCTTCATCTACCTTTTGTTCCACAGCCTCTTCTGACTTAGGCTTATCTTCAATTTGCATTGGTGGTGGTTGTGCTAGCACATATACTACCTCAGGCTTTGCCTCCAATTCCTTTGTTAATGTCTTGATCAACTGATCTCGCTGGTACAATTGTATATGGCACATATCCCTATCCTTAGACAATGCACTTGTTTCTTCCAGCAAAGTACTATACCTCTCAGACAATTGTTTGGTCTTGTCTTCATTCAGTTGAGCCTAGTGTGTCATAATTTGGGAGATTTCTAAGTCTCCTGTATTTTGTACAGACCACACCATTTGATTTCCCCCCATATTTTCTTGAATATTTACTAACTAGGGCTTCTGGTATTTTGGGCTTAGGCTCCACATTGTAAAAGCCTGAGATTTTGGGCTATACCCAAATCCTTTTATCATGTCTCCTACCTGGACCTCACTAGCCATTTTAAGATTTGTCTGCTTTCTAATTTGGTCTATGATGAAGGCAGATGCCAAATCCCATCCCTCAGCCAAAAACATCAAACTTCCCAGCACCATCTTCCTAGCATCCTCGAGCGAGATATCCTCATTCTCAGGATCATAATTCTGTAAGGCCACTAGGGCTTCATTTGTTATTGTTTCTTTCCCATCAACTATTAATTGGGATCTTATTTTCTCTATTTTATGCCATCTCAGGATGTCTTTAAACTCCTCTATTTTTACAAAGCTTTCATCATCTAGAAATTTTTGTTGATGAAGCAATCTTTCATCAACACAGGCCCTGAGTGGTATCTCAACTTCATCTTCTAGGTCAGGTCATTTCTTCTTGCCTTCCCTGATTTCTTTTCTTAGGTTATGGTCATATAACCTAGTGCTCGGTACTAAGGCCTTAGCCTTGTCTTTTTTCTTACTTTGTCCTTCTAGTGAAGGCTTCCCTACTTCCAATTTCTGCCTCTTTGCAACAGGCTCTTCTACATCATCAAGCTGGGTAGCAACTGTCAGATCTATAATGTGACATTCTGCTTCCTACAACTATGGGGTCTCAACCTTTTCTTACTCTGAGGCTTGTTGTGGTGAAGGAGACATGGGAGGACATGCATAGTCACTGTCACTACCACTATCATATTCTGACTCTAAGTGTTCAGGTGTCTGAGCACCTTTTTTGTCTAGAACTGTATCCAGTTGCTTTACAAGAACATAGTAGTTATCTATCATGGCCTTAATTCTATCAAAATATGGCAGATTAGGGTAAAAGCCCCAAAAAGACAATCCATTTCTTTTTATTTGTGTCTCTAGCTTCAATAACTCCTTGATTCTTAGCCTTATTACATCGATGTCATCTTCATCCAAGATGTTCCTTGTTGCATCTTCTTCTATGCACTCACAGTGGACATTCATATTAGGGATTGTAGGAGTATACAATTTTCTAGCCCCTGCCATGAAGCCCTCTGGGTTAATGTACCTATAAGGGGTTGCCCCCATTCTGTACTTCTCCAACCACTAACCCACTTCATCAATGACATTCTTGCCAATTGTAAAGTTGGAAATTTTGAACTTCCTAGGGGTTATAGTCCCCTTTTTGTGCGGTGCAAAGTGCTCATTATCTGTTAACATCAATTGCCATATGAATTCCATTGCAGCTACTCTTGCAGGCACATGATATGGTAATAAATGAGGTGGGCGAATACACCCATATACCCTAATAATGGTGTAATTCTCCTCCAAGAATAAATCACCCCAGTTATGTTTTCCAGGCCAATTTTTAGTATAATCATAGGGCCTAAGCAGTTGTATGGTTTTCAATGGGATCCTTGTCCTGTTTGTTCCCAAACTTTGTACAATTGGATACACAATCCAATTCTGAAAAGCACAGCAGTCACACTCCCTAGAAGTGTAATTCCAAACCCTCACCCAAAACTAGATAGGATTTGGTGTTGTTTGATAGAATCTCTGAGGAGTCAGATTATGAACATCCATCATTGTAAAATTGAAGTATAAAAGGAGATGCATTAGAACCGAATAATGCAAGAATTTGGGTTCTTTCTCCTTTGGATTCTTTAGTTTCTTCTGGGTTGCAATGAAACCCTCATGCATTTCATCTATTATGTGCTGAATAGAGTCATAGCTACTGCTTGAATGCACCTCTTGCAAGTCCAATACCATCATTAAGATGCCAGCATTGATTTTCTCTGCATCTCCATCTATCCCTAGCACTCTACACAGGGCATAAGCATTATACTTAATGTAGAAGTGCAGATCCTTATAATAATATGGATTAGGCTCAGCCATAGGATCTAAATACTTCTTCACCTCTTTCAACATGTATTTCTGCAACAAGCCTTTAGCAATACCAGGCTTCAAACTATACCTCTTCTCTTGCTTTGTCATGTCAATCTTAGTAGACATGGTGCTTAATAGGCCAAAAGCCTGCATGAATGAGTTCCTATTCAAGATTAAAAGGGCAGTGCCATCATTCCTTTTGATGGTCTTTGTCAAAACATCATAGTGATTGGCTAGGTCTAAAAATATGTCTACATCAAGGAAGACATCAAGAACAAGCAATCTAGCTAAACCACAAGTCCAAGGGTTTGATATTGGGAAGGGCTTATCAGAATTTTTATAGAAGTAAGTGAAAAGGGAGAAACATGTTGTCCCTGGAGTCATAGCATCTCGAATGTCCTTGTACTCATCAATGAGGACACTAGCATTGGCCTTCTTATTTTGCATTGAACCAGGCAGGAGACAGAGAAATTTATCAGAGAAACTTGCTTTTCCTTTCTATTCCTCTTCACTCCCTCCACTTGTTGAAGCCACACTCATAGCCCTGCTCATACTTGCAATACTCTAAATCTCTCTTTCCTAACCGATATTGAAACAAATCTATTTATGAAATCAACTAACTATTCTGTGCATAATTCCCTGCAATTTAGAACTCTCTAATCAACTTTGGAACGCTGCAAACTGAGCAAAATACCTCTCTTTTCTGAAAACTTAGCAACTTGGGCTCTGAAATCTGAAAACAAGGTGAAGGAAAATGAATGCACCATTAACTTTTTATAGCTATCATTCAGAGTACGTAGCTCATAATTCGGAAACATCAGTTCTGTCATTAATTCAACATGCTGTGAACTTGATTAAAAACCTAGCCGTAGTTGCATGAAGTTGACAGGAAATCAAATTTTCAAAAATGAATCCTCAGAACAATCATATGATATTTAAAAGAGCTAACATGTCACACTATGATTTTTTATCTATCTTACATCTCAGCTACTCTTTTTGCACAGTGATCAAAATACAAGCCTGTGATTGGTTACCAAGCGATTCATACTTTCATATCAAAAAAACTGCCACCATTTTTTAGATTTTGAGATCAAGAGACTGGGCGACTGCATTAAGTCTCTTTGTCGCGGGCCTCTGTCACTAACCATGGTTCCATCTCAAGACATGGCGACAATGCATTTTCTTACCTTTGGCTGACCCAAGTGACGATTTGGCGTTCATGCGACATAACTGAAATCATAGTCGTGCACAGTTAAGAGTAACTCATCATTCTTTCCGAGACCTTGCGACTAACTATCTTCTTTAACCTTTTACGTTTATCTCCCTGTCGCCAAATCCTTTTATTTCATGTTAAGACTATGCGACAATGCTTAGTCACCCAATCACGGGATATAAGTCTTGAGCATTTGACTTTTTTATAACGGGTTATATGCGCCCTTCTCCCACTTCTAACGACTACGCGACATACCTTAATCACTAAGTCGGGAGGAATTTTCTCTTGGGGAACTTTTCTACTGAGACTTTGCGACCACCGTCAGATCCTCTGATCTTTTTATCCTATGGCTGTTGCTTAATTGCTATATGCTCATGCGTACCCTTAAATCTTTTTCAGACACTACGACTGAAGGGTAAGTACTTAGTCTTGTTGTCACTGAGTGTGTTTTCTGCTTCTGGCGACCATGAGATAATCTCTTAACATCCACTCACCTTATGACACATGTCACACAGTCATTTGTCCTCTTGCTGCATAATGTAAAACTGAAACATTATCTTGTTCTGGCGACAACCCGACTAAGCATTGCTGCAAACCTTGGACGGTTAGTCGCGATGTCTCGGTCTGTATTTCTTAACCACCGTTTCATCTCGAGACCACGTGACTGAAGGTTTAGCTTAACTTTTAACACTGGATTCATTTGGTGATTAAGCGACATGAAGGTAATCACGAAGTCTGAGGATATTTTCATAACTGTTAAAAATCTCTTGCGATCACCCGACTAAGCAGTGGGTCCCTTCTTTACAATGCTTTATAACATGGTTATCTTGCGACTACCCAACATGAAGAAATTGCTGAGTCTCGTTGTGCCAAAGGAATATTCTAATTTTTCACAAGACCACACGACATAAGGAAAATGCCAAGTCGGGAAGACTTATGGAATATTCACTCGGGATATCGCGACAAGGCGATTCAGTTGAAACACATGCCTTAAGTAAATAGAAAAAGTAACATCAAAACAGAAGCACCACGACCTAGTGTTTAATTTTATTGTTTAATACTTGGAAAGACTTAGGGTTTTCATGGTTTTGCAAAGGTAAGTTCAGACTTGAACACTTGAAAACATGACAGAGATAAGGCAAGGACCACGAGATGGCATAAAGAAAACACCATAGCACAGAGGGTAGGACAAAGAACCAGGAAAGCTGCTAAAATGAGAAATACAACCAATAGATCATATGCTACATACGCTCCATACGCTCCATGAGACATACCAACATCCCCAACTATAGGCTCAGAAGCTACTTGCCTCTGATCTGAGAACTGCGATGCAAGCTAAGGACAATTGGCTGCAATGTGACCAAGTTTCCCACAACAATAACAACCCCCTCTACTACCACCTCCTCTAACTGAAGGTGCACTAGACTAAAGAAAACTACCCCCACTAGCATCCTGATGTGAACTCTAAAATAATCGATCAGTCCTATTGTACATACTGCATAGCCATTTGTGATAGTTCCCTGACTGAGAACCACCACTAGTGCCATGAAAGAATCTCTTACCCTGCTGGCTTTGGTTACCCTTCAAAATTGTAGGAGGGTTGCTATAATTTCCAGCTCCTTGAGATTGATTACCTTTGTAACAAGGAATAGCTATACCAGACTACACTCCCAACTGACCACCATGACCCAATGCTAGGTTTGCCTCTACAAGGGTAGCTTTAATATCCACTTTTCTGAGGTTTGTAGGCTCAAAGAGTCTAACTTCCCCAATGATGCATTCATTGAGCCCCCTAACAAAGTGTTGAACCATAAGGGCCAAATCCTGACCATAACCAACATACTGCTTGAGCTTGAAGAATCAACACTCATACTCTACCACTGACATGGTCAACTGCCTCAAGTTATGGAACTCATCCACCCTCTGCTACCTCCACTGATCAGAGAGGAAGTGCTACAAAAAATACTCAAGAAATAACTCCCATGTCACTGTGTCCATATGGAGACCTAAATTCTCCTCCTCTATCTTCCACCATCTCGCTGCAAAATTGGAGAGTTGCATTACTGTATACCTAGCCTTAATATTTCCACTAAACTGGTGCATAGAAAAAATTTAGGCATGATTCCTGAATCAACCAGAGAATCAAACCACAACTCAGAATCAACACCAAAACTAATAACATCAAAAGAAATCAGATAATCACAAAGAATTGTTTTTAAATACATCAAAGTTTTATTTCTATGTTTGTTTCAATGTTTTAAAATCAAAAGACAACTAATGGGCATACAAATTCCCAGAGCTTCCAGTGTAGAAACATGGGCTCTGATACCAAGTGTAATGCCCTGCTAGGGAACCCAGGAGAACTAACCTAAACTTGACACTAAGTTAACAGGATAATTTTTTTTAACTGGTTTAATTTAACCAGATTGTATTTTTTTTTTTTACTAAAAATAGAAAGTTACCTTTTTTTTAATTTAATAATTTCCTTTTGCAATAACATAATTTTCTACTGAAGAATAATTATGTAAGCTATATTTTCACAATACATGCTTTCTTTTCAACCAAATTTCTGAATTAACAAGGAGGGATTTTTCTTTCTTTTTCCAACATGCAAGATGATAAAAACAAGAGGGATGCATTTTTTAAATATAATTATTTATTTCCTCAAGAAGAGTTTTCTTGTACTTAAACATGCAAAATAATTCATTTGACCTATTTTCTTACAGATCTGATCAGGTTTTCAACATGCATCTAATGAAGAACAATTTTCTACAATTCAAAGTGAGACAAACACAGATCTAAGGGTTTCAAGCTAATTTTCTTACATTAATAAAATTCTCATTCAAAGAGGACTTTTCCCTAAAAATGAAACCCTAAGGGCAATACCAAACAGAAATCTTTCATACAAAAACCGTTATACCCAATTGGCATTCAACACCCAAAAATGAAATCCCTATGCTCACAATCATAGATCTGATAAACAAACATGGAGAAAAATATAAATGGATCCAAGAACACATTTTTCATCATTTTAATCAATGGATTCACCAAATACACAAATAGAGAAGATCAAGCAAAGGATCCTAGTTTTCAGATGCATAGAAGAAAGGGATTTAAAAACTAGAATTGAAAAGTTCAAGATCCTACCTTAGTAACAAAAGAGATGATCAAACCCACAAATCCAAGCAAGATGAATTTCAAATCTAAGCAAACCTCCTCAAAATCCCAATCACCTAATTTCTCCTTCTCCCTAATTGAAAAACCTTCAAAAAGGCTTCCAATCCAAAGATATAGATAATCCAAGCAATTAGGTTTTCAAAAAGTAAAAACCCTAAAGGGAAAATAGATTATCTAATTATTAATTAAGATAATTCCTTTATTTTCAATTTCGCTTAAAGCATGCAAAACTCAACTTTATAATATCAAAGCAAAGTGTTAAATTGAAAATGCATGAGATATTATTTCAATTAAATAAACTAATTAACCATGCAACTTAAAGTGATATTCAATAATTCAACTATGCATAATTAATTACAATTAATTGAATTTAATATTTATTAAATCTCAATTATTTTAATCAAGACTTAATAATTAAATCAATTAATTAAATATAGGCATTTAATTAATATTTAATTATTAAATAGCCATATATTTCATATATCAAAATTTTAACCTTATTATAAGTGCAATAATTAACATTAATATTTACCATGAAAATTTATTAAATAAATCAAGCTAAAAGCATCATCAAATCACCTGAAACTCCTCTAAATAGATAATCAACTGAAACAGACAATCAACTAAAACAGAGCCACAAACACACAAACAGGCTCACGAATCCACATCACTTAACAGATTCAAATAGTAGGGTAGTCAATCATATTCTTTGTCCATCAATAGGACAAAATATGGGTTTAGGGGTATGGATTTGGACCTGAATACTATCTCCCCTCTCTTACCATTAAGATATTGCGATAGGGCACGCTCACTCATGCCAATTCAGGGAAGACGTAGCCCGGTAGCTACAAACTTGTCATCACAAAGATGAGCATACATATATATAATATATCCAACAATGGTTGAGACCAATTTATCGTGTGGATATTGCCGAAGTAAGTAACTATGACTCTGTCCCATACCATATCAAGCATGTCAAATAGTAATGTAAAACATATAAATGATCCATGTGCATATAAATCTAGGGTCAGTATTGTCAAAAAACCATAATTGAAATGACATCCTAACATATACATAAGCATCATGAAATAACCATAAATCATATGCAAAACATGAGATATAATACACTAAGCAATGAATCAATAACATACTGAAACATGATACATAAATATCCTCTAAACCATCTGAAATAAACCACGCATACATAAAAAGGCCTAAAAGAGTTCGGCAACTGAAACTGAAAAGAAAACACAGAGGTGGGTATTACACATCATTTCCCCACATTAGCCAAACCCAAGGATTGAGCAACTAAAATCAACTAACCAAAAACTAGGGTGAACTTAGTACTAACTCTAATCCACCTAGTCACACACCTTTCAAGACCTTCTAAGGTCCAAATTAAAAACACACACTGAATTGGATAAGGTCATTTGAAAGGAAAAACATCTAGGGTTTAGTGGTTAGCCTAGGTGCTCCTGCACCATCCTCCCTAAGTGAAAGATTTGAATCCATCCTTGGATTGAGTAAGTCAGGATCAATACCCAACTTTTTGAACTTTGACTCCTTTATCCATGTTGCATTTGCATCCAGTTTTCATTGTCATTTCACTAAGTGTTCTTTGTAATCCTTGGTTCTAGTCTTTTTGTAAATTGTGGATTCCAGTATGCAGTCTACCTTCTTGACTTGTGTAGATGAAAATGGAGTTATTCTACCTCTTAGATGACTTTAGTCAAGCTCTGATCTAGATCAGGGATTGGTCCCTTGTATAGAACCAAGTCTACAATGTCAAAGATAGGTCACAAGCCACTATTCTCTGGTAACTCCAGCTTGTAAGCATTTTCTCCATACTTTTCCAGTATAGTGCAGGGGCCAATTCTTCTCATATGTAACCTGTGTGGGATTCCTTTCTATATTCTGGCCTTATTGGGATGTACCATAACTAGATCCCCAACCTTGAATTGAACATCATTTTTTCCTTCATCAACCTTACTCTTGATCTTCTTAGTGTTGTCAATCAGTGTCTTCTTGACTGTGTCATGAACCTCTTGCATAGAATAGGAAAAGTCCTTAGCATATCCACTCCCTTTAACTCCATCTTTTAGGTCTCTGAGTTCATAAATTCCTCTAGGGTGTAGACCATAAAAAATTTCAAAAGGATGCTTACCAGTAGTCTTGTTCATAGTGTCATTGTAAGCATATTCAGCTTGACCTATGAGTTGGTCCCATGTCTGACCATACTCCTTTGTCAAGCATCTTAGGAGATTTCCAAGACTCCTATTAACTACCGATGTTTGACCATCATTCTGAGTATGGTATGTAGATCCAAAGGATAAGTTGGTGCCCAACTTTTTCCACGGATTCTTCCAAAAGTGACTCATAAACTTGGTGTCTCTATCCAACACAATCCTTAAGGGCAATCCATGTATTTTGACAACCTCTTTAAAGAAAAGAGAATCTATTTGACTGGCATCATTGGTTGTCTTGCAAGACACAAAGTGAGCCATTTTACTAAATTTGTCTACTATCACATAGACACTATCCATTCCCTATCTTGACTTAGGCAATCCAACCACAAAGTACATGCTCAAGCATTCCCATGGTCTAGTTGGGATAGGAAGTGGTTGGTATAGGACAACATTATTAGATGTTCCCTTGGCTTCTGACGCATAATACAACTCTCAACATATTTCCTAATATCAACATTCATCTTTGGCCAAAAGTAAAATCTTTGAACAAGTTCTTGTGTCTTACTTACCCCAAAATGACCACTGAATGCACCATTATGTTTCTCCTGAATCAAATTCTCCCTTATAGACCCTCTAGGGACACATAGTTGACTTCCTTTAAATAGGAGATTACTTTGAAAAGTATATTCAGAATATTTATTATGAAAGTGGTTTTGATATTCTTGACATACCTTATAGATGTCTGCAAAGTCTTCATCATCACCATATAGATCTTTGAAGTTGTCTATTCCCATGCTCTAGAGTTGGATCTCTTTGATAGTAAGGGCTCTTCTGCTTAAGGCATCTACAACCTTATTCTAAAATCCATTCTTGTGTTTAATATTGAATGTGTTTTCTTGCAGGTATTCAACCCACTTCATATGCTTATGACTCAATTTGTCTTGTGAGTTCAAGAAGCTCAAGGCTTGATTGTCTGAATAGACTATGAACTCCTTTGGAAGTAGGTAATGCCTCCATTTTCTTAGTGACTAGACTAGAGCATACATATCTAGGTCATAAGAAGAATATTTCTTTTTAGCTTCACTTAGTTGCTCAGAGTGGAAAGCCACTGGTCTTCCCTCTTGGCTCAAGACTGCACCAATGGCTACATTGTTGGCATCACATTCCACTATAAATAGCTTTTCAAAGCTTGGAAAAACCAAAATTGGTTGGGTTGCAATCTTCTTTTTTAGTAGCTCAAAACCATGGTTAGCTTGTTCATTCTAAATAAACTTAGTCTTCATGCATCCTTTAATAGTGTCCAATATAGGAGCACAAATTTCACTAAGTTTCTTAATAAACTTTCTATAGTACCATGCTACGCCATGAAAACTTCTTACCTCAGTGCTTGTTCTTGGAGTAGGCTAGTTGATGATGGCTTCCACTTTTCTAGGATCCATCTTTAAGTTACCCAGAGATAGCAAAAAACCAAGGTACACTAAGTCTGTTTTGATGAACTCACACTTTTCTAAGTTGATCATCAACTTCTCCTCCTAAAGCTTCTTAAAAACTAGTTCAAGGTGTTTGAGGTGCTCTTCCCTTGTCTTACTATAGATGATTATATCATCTAAGTAGACCACTACAAACTTTCCATTGTAATCTTTAAGTACCTCATTCATCAACCTCATGAATGTTGATGGGGCATTTGACAATCCAAATGGCATGAAAAGCCACTCATAAAGTCCTTCTGTAGTCTTGAAGTTTTTGTTCCACTCATCCCCTTCATTTACCCTTATTTGGTGATAGCCACTCTTTAGGTCTATCTTTTTTAAGCACCTTGATCCTCCTAGACAGTCCATTAGGTCTTCTATCCTAGGGATAGGGAGCCTATACCTAATGGTGATCCTATTGATTACTCTAGAGTTTGTACATAACCTCCAAGTTCCTCCCTATTTAGGTGCTAGGATAGTGACCATGACACAAGGGCTAATGCTCTTTCTTATGAGGCCTTGTTCTAGGAGCTCTAGGATTTGTCTAGCAATTTCCTTATTCTGTTGAGGAAACATATTATAGGCTTCCTTATTAGGTAGGGTAGCTCCTAGTATTAGGTCTATCTGATGGCTTATAGACCTCTTAGGGGTTAGGGTTGATTTTTATCCATCACTCACTATTCCTTCATACTTCTCTAACATCTCTTGGACTTTTTTTGGTAGCTTTGTCCTCTTCTCTATTTTGTCTGCAACTTCCTTTGGCTTTAACACAAGTGAAAATCCAACTCCTTCTCCTTCTTCTAAAGTCTCTAAGAAATCTATTTCACTCACCATGAGAATATGGGATAAGTATTCTTCAATTTTGCATCCTCCAACAGTGACTCAATTTTATATTTCACATTGTATTTCTTGAAAGATTATGAATTTTTCATTCCATCATGCATGGCCTTCCTATCAAATTGCCATGGTCTACCTAGGAGCAAGTGAGATGTGTCCATAGGTAAGGAATCACATAAAAATTTATCCTTGTATCTCCCAATTGAGAATTATACCCAAGCTTGTTCATTAAAAAGGACATGTTGTCCTTTGTTTAGCCAAGTGACCTTGTAGGGATTGGTGTGGGGTATCCTTGTCATTTTAAACTTATTGACTGCCTCCTCTGAAACTATGTTGTTAGTTGACCTTGAGTCTATGATGACTCTACACACTTTTCCCATCATCTTACACTTTACTCTGAACAATTATCTCCTTTGACTGAGTTCTTCCTTCACTGGCTCTTTGATCAGAGTTTTTCTCATCATGAGATTATCTCCCTCCTCTAATTCTAATGGCACTTTAGGGTTCTTGTTTCCACTTGTCTCCTCATGAACATAGTTCACTCTTTTCTCACCTCCTTGAGAGGTATTTCCCTTCTCTAGAAACCTATATGTTGGATGTTTTAATTGATTACAATGATAGCACTTCATATTAGCAAAATTGTTGCCTCTTCCTTGGCTTCTTCCACTTCCTCTATTGTTAGAGTTCATTCCTGTACTTGAACTTCCTCTATTGAAGTTTTTTTCATTCTCTTTAGTGAGCTTAGTCTCTTCTTGACCTTTAGATTTAGAGTTTCTTCAACCCTAACCACCTCTTTTTCCTCTAATGTCTCTTCCTCTAACCCTTCCTCTTGAAGCGTTGGAATCTTGTTTCTTCTTCAACTTGTCTTCCACATTGATAGCAACTTGGTGGAATTTATGAACTGTGTCTAGAGTGAAAAGACTCATCTCATCTTGAATGGTCCATTTAAGTCCATTAAGGTATCTTGAAACCTTCACTTTCTCATCCTCTGCTACTCTTGACCTCATACAAAGTCTTTGAAATTCCTTAGTGTATGAATTAACATCTAGGTCCTTCTGCCTGAGACCTTGTCTTCGTTTATGCAACTAGATTTTGTAATCCTCAGGGATGTAAGCATCTCTGAGTCTTGATACCATATCCTTCCATGAATAAATGGGCCTTTTCCCTTCCTTCTCTCTCTCATCTTGGAGGAATTTCCACCAAGTGAGAGCAGATCCTCTCATTCATTTTTTTGCAACTTTCACCTTTGAGCCTTAGTGATACCATCACACTCAAAAAGGTTTTCTAGTCCCTCTATCCAATCAAGGACTACCTCTAGTTCCATTTTTCCACTAAAAATGGCAATTCCTTCCAATTCTTTTTCACTCATAGCCTTTAGTTCTTTCAGGAATGGTTTTTTTTCAAGGACAGGGTCAGCTTCAGGGACTTCATTATCAAAGGAAATCTCTTTGCCTTTCCCTTCAATTATGTCCTTCACTTCATCTTCTTTCATATCAAATTCATCCACTTTTTGCTCCAATTGAGCCAACCAATCTTAGAGTATTCTATTATACTCCTCTTGTTCATCTACCTTCTTAGCTAATTCAGCATTAGTCACCATTGTTGAGTCTCCAACTGATTCTTTTGGTTGTAACATTAACCACAAGCCTGATCAAAAGAGGCTCTGATACCAATCTGATAGAAGTAACACCAAGGTGTGCTTACACAATACACTAGAAAGGACCTAATTCCACTTTAGGATCCTCAAAAGTCTATAGACACTAAGCCTATGACTACTCCCAACTCTTCCCCAAGAGTTCCAACTATTGTGTTTCACCTTGAAGGACATCCATCACTAGTTTTGTTTCAATACTTCTCCTTGGCTTTGAAGAATTCCAATGATAAATCCTTCATGCCAACTCCTCTAATGCTACAAGGGCCTTTTACACACTTATTATGTTCATTCTATATCTATACATTCCAAATACCATGAGTCTTTAACCCCAAGTTAGTCGAGTTCCAATATGTCACTCAAATTGATCCTATTAGGCCTAAAAGATCAATTAGCCCTATCTAGTGATTTTTTCTAGATTTACTCTTAAAAATTCCACAAAATCACCCAAAAAAATCAAGGATCTAGATACCCTTTAGGGAAACCTAAAATATTTTAAAGGTCTAGGGTCCCCAAATTGTTTGTACACCTCTTTCCTAAAATATAGGGCTATTAGGCCTATTTTGGCTCCTCACAAGCACTTATCTAATTTCTATTAAAAAATAAATCAAAATGGATTGGGTGGGTTCTAAAATAGATGCTAGGGATCTATGAGACCATAAAGACACTAATACCACACTTTTTTCAGTACTCCCATGCACACCCTTGTCTCTGCATTTTTGTTTTCACATGCCATGCACCTAGCTAGACTGTCCTAGCTCGCCTAGGGAATGGCTTTAAAATTTTTAAAGAGAATCTTCTGAACTCCTACCTACATATGTACACTATATAGAGGCTCCCCTAATACATTCATTTAACTTTTTTTTTCCATGGTTGAATTTCATGGGGGAGCCATAAAACCAAAAACTACCTAAACTGAACCAACAGACTACCTAGTTCTTAAACAATTTCTACACCTATCAAATCAACTCTACACTATTATCACACTGAAAGAAAAAGTCTTAGATAAGTCACTACTACATGAATCCAAACTTATATCAGTTAATTTAATCCATTAAAACATAAAGGTATTGCAAATACATCGACTGTACTCTGTTTCCAAAAACACTTGCTCTCTTGCTTCACAAAACTTGCATACATTCACTCTACCTTGGGAAATGAGCCATAGAGTGTCTAAATATGCTTCCTCCACCATTTTAGGCAACTAACATTCATTTTAAACTCCTATAATGGTGGGATTCCAATGTTGTCGAGTTGCATGTAACATTTGCAAAAAGTTGCAAATGTTGTCATGACAACTTTTGGCATCTTTTTCATTTATGTTGCAAACTATATTCTAGGGCCTCTAACCCATTTAGTTAGATGAAATAACATCATTTATGCCTCCTTAAGAATCTTACTACCCACACATGGGTCTTGGACACATTTAGACATCATTTCTCCACATTAGCCAAACCTAAGGATTAAGCAACTAAAAGCAACTAACCAAAAACTAGGGTGAACTTCGTACTAACACTAATCAACCTAGTCACACACCTTATAAGACCTTCTAAAGTCCAAATTAAACACACACACTGACTTCGATAAGGTTAGTTGCAATCCAAAACATCTAGGGTTTAGTGGTTAGCCTAGGTGCTCCTATACCATCTCCCCAGGCATCTCTGTCGGGGTTGTCTGTCCGTCGGGGTTATCTATCCGTCAGGGTTGTCTATCCGTCAGGAATCACTATGAATTTATACTTGTTGGTAATTATTGTGATTCTTCTCATTGGTAATGCTTTTTATTTTTCTCAGGTATCACTGTGAGTTTCTTCTCAGGTTTCTCTATCCGTCAGGGTGCACTACTCGTTGGTGTTTGTAGTCATTTAGTGAATACTGATCTTTTATGCATTATAGAAAGCATAACCTTAATCTTTTTGATTCTCTCAAGTATTTGACACTATGTATATAACTGATCAAATTGTATCAAGTTGACATCAAAGGTAATACAATACATTAACTGATTTAATGTCTTGCATTAACTTTCTGTAGCTTGGTGATCATCAACTTAACATCTTCTAACATTAAATCAGTTATAGTTCATCACTCACTCCCCTACTATCAGAAACATACCGAAGAAGAAGAAGAAAAAGAAGAATAAGGCCCCCGTTACACTTGAAGAAATCATTGACATACCTGACCATGATCCAAGAACACTAGATCCCGAGTCACTGACCAAGTATGGAGAACTATGCAAAAGGAAGGCAATACAGGACAAGATCAAGAAGGAGCACAAAAATTCACAAGTCCTAGATACTAAAATGTAAATCCTATTCCAGATAGTTCCTAACACATAGATTGATCAAAATGCACCCATCTTTGATCAACTAGTAGTTCTAACCAAGGCCATAACATCATAGAATGCAGAAGCCAACAAGGACATTGAGGAACGTACATAAGAGAAGTTTCACTACAAGCTCACAGAGAATATCAGCCAAGAGGTGGCAAAAAACAAGGTAAAATGTTTTGAGCTAGTCACTACATTGGAACCAATAATATCAAAAGTAGTTAACTTAGTTCAACATTTCTGTACACTAGAGCATTTCACTATCGAGCATAGTGAAAAGATAACTAAAATAGATGAAGATTTTAAAGCTAGTGCACAAAGTCTCACAATCGAGGAAAATGCATTCCAATTGTATTATGAGAAGATTGTAGAATGAAAATGGTTGAGACTTGAGATACAAAAGGATGTAAGAAAAATTAGAGATGAGGTAACCGAGCTCCAAGATATGTTACTACTGAATCTCACATTGTTGTTGAAACACATGAATTTAGCAAAGACAATCATTTCCACCCCAGAGATGTGAGTCACTGAGAGTATCTATAACATGCATGCTAGAATCACTTTGGAGCATATGACCCTCGAGCACCTCAAGGATAAATGGGAGAAGCAGATGGAAGACATTCAAAAATCCCATGCCCAAATATTTGACAAGCTATAAGTAATACACCTTTGTCATTATTTTCAAAAAAGGGGGGAAAATATATGTATACTTTAAAAAGGGGGAAAATGTATATACCTTACAAAGGGGGAAAACATGTGAAAGGGGAAAACTTACCAAAGAGGGAAATACACAAAGGAGGAAACATGTAGATACACTGTACCAAGGCATGCACATAGGGGGAGTCATTAACAAGGTAAACACTTGGTGTATATACTGCACTTATCATCTTTTGATACTAATGCCAAAGGGGGAGATTGATAATCCTTAAAGGATCATAAAGTGTCATTAGTATAAAAGGAAACTATTTTTGGACCGTCGATTACATGATCATCGAGTGACACTAAATAGTCAAGGGCAGAGGTCACTAAAAATGTCTTAGCACAGTGATCACTGAAATCAGTGAACACCGATAGCACTATCACTGAAAGACCATTCAAAGAGTAAACTTAGAGAATAGTCTACAGAGTAACCTAAGAACTAGTCTTCTGAGAGACATTTTTATTCCTGAGAAAAGAAAATCACAAACTACACATCAGCTAAAGCACTTTGGTCTTTAAAATAGATTTATTCTTAGCAAGACAACTTTTTTTTAGATCAAGAACACCCTCATATATGGATTTAATTAGTTTAACTAATTATATTCATGAAAACTAGGAGATCAAGTTCAAGTTGTAAACCTTTGATCATAGAGTTTTTCTTGTAAAGCATGAAACCTAATTAGGTTAAAACCTTTGTATATATTGATGTATAATCAATCAAGAACATTGATGATTATAGCTGGAGAAGACATTTATTGATCAGACAGAGAGTTTGATGTAGAAGGACACAAAAGGAAGAATTTAGTTATGAAGAACTAGATTCAAGGCTATGATGTGGACAGAAGTCTCGTTGCTTCTACAGAACCAGCTTGGCTCTGCTTTGAGATCTTTCTCCTAGATCTCTTAGGGTGTTCATAACCCTAACTGAGGTAAGTCACTATCAAATTTACCTCCTCTTCAAGACTCAATCCTCATCGACATGCTATTCAACTTCTCCTCACTGAACCTACATAAATAGATTCATTCAACCAATGTTTTCAGAATATTGTTCTCATTCTCTTCCCTAGCTGGACTATCACCGAGCTCACCTAGGGTAAGATCTCCAAACTTGTTGGTGTTTCTTCTCCTATAAAAAACAAAAAGGAAACTATGTACAAGGGCTCCTCTCAAGTTCCATCCCAACACATGACTCTCACCATGGGTTCAAGAATCTCGAGGGGCCATTACTGCTTACAACCCAGAATAGGTGAAGAAATAACAACTTACAAAATAGAAAATAAAGTAACTAATCTACTTGCATGCAAAAGGAGCCACAAAGAAACTTGATATCTACTAAACACACAATCTACAACTTCTCATTACTGGAAATAAAAAAAATAGTACAATAATCTGTAAATCTCTAACTTTTATGTAGCTTCTCCTCTTCTTCAATCTCTACTCTCTAGATCTCTAAAATGAAGGCTTGGGATGTTATTAATAACAATCCTCTCATTGGAATGACCCTAACTACCCACATATTCACAAGCATCTCTTCGAGAACCATTACAACTGACCATACTATCCATAAAAGACAAGATCCACTTTTCACGGGCCGTTACGACTGACTTTACCAAGCAATGGTGATGTAAAATTGACCACCAGTATAAATTAACTGCCAGTGTTAACTGACAGTGTTAAACGACAGTGTTAATCGACACAATGTTAACCAACATAGTATTAAGTGACACAGTGTTAAGTGACATAGTGTTAACTGACACAGTGTTAACTGACATAGTGTTAGTTGACACAGTGTTAACTGACACAGTGTTAACTGACAGAGTGTTAACCGACAGACTTTTAACCGACACAATGTTAACTGACATAGTGTTACCGACAATGTTAACTAAAAAATAGGAAACCAACTAAGAAACCTAGCTAGACATGGATTGACCTAGTCATATCCATCTTAGGGAAAACAAATGACCTTTTAAGGTCCACACACACTCTCCTAACTTGGCTAGAGTCAGTACATGCAAGAAATAAAGAGCTGAGGGTTTGAGCTAGGTGTTCTCCTGCACCATACTCCCCCAAACAAAAGAAAGGTTAATCCATCCTTGGATTAAGCATGTTTGGATTAGTGCCCAACCTCTTGAATTCTATTTCTCTAATCCAAGTAGCATCATCATCCTCTTTTTCATGTCATTTTACAAGGTTCTCCATATAGTCTTTGTTCCTAGTCTTCTTGTAGACCCTTGAGTCTAGTATCTTTTCAGTTGTCATAGATGGAGTAGGGGTTAATTTTGGATCTTTTACATCTTGTATTACCTCTTAAAGGTTCTAATCAACATCTTGAATTGGTTCTTTGTATGCTATCAAATCTGCAATGTTGAAAATTGGTGACAACCCAATGTCTTCAGGAAGCTCCACCTTGTATGCATTATTTCCATACTTTGCAATTATCTTACATGGACCTAGCCTCTTTATCTGTAGCTTTTGAATAATAACTTTTTGCAGCCTATGTTTGTTCAAGTATACCATCACAAAGTCTCCAATCTAAAACTAAACATCCCGCTTTGTTGCATTGACCTTTTCCTTTACATTTTCAATCAAGTTCTTTCTCACACTTTTGTGGAATTCTTTCATAGAATGAGAAAATTACTCAGCATATCCACTGCCATGCATTCCTTCCTTCAATTATCTAAGTTCAAAAATCCCTCTTGGGTGAAAGCCATAAAAAAATTCAAAAGGACTCTTACCAGTTGATCTGTTCAATATATCATTGTATGTATATTCAGCTTGTCCAATGAGTTGGTCCCATGCTCTACCATATTCCTTTGTGAGGCATCTCAACAATTTACTAGGACTCCTATTGACCACCTATGTTTGGCCATCTGTCTGTGGATGATAGGCAGATCCAAAAGATAAGTTAGTGCCCAGCTTTTGCCATAAGGTCTTCCAAAAATGGCTCATGAATTTGTTGTCCCTGTCTGAAACAATACTAAGTGGGAGTCCATGGATCCTCACCACTCCACTGAAGAAAAACTAAGCAATGTTACAAGCATCATGAATGGTCTTACAAGGTATAAAATGTGCCATCTTACTAAATCTATCCACAACAATAAAAATATTGTCATATCCATGCCTTGTTCTTGGCAAACCAACTACAAAATCCATGCTTATGAATTCCCATAGTCTAGTTGGGATTGGAATTGGATGATAAAGACCTGCATTAGAAGATGTTCCCTTTTCTTTTTGACATACTACACAACTCTCAACATGCTGTCTAACATCTCTATTCATTCTAGGCAAAAAATAGAACCTAGTGACTAGCTCTTGAGTCTTACCGACTACAAAATGACCACTAAGTGATCCATTATGTTTTTCTTGAATCAAATTATCTCTCATAGACCCTTTAGGAATACAAAGTTGACCTCCTTTAAAAAATATATCATTATGAAAACTATATTCAGAAAACTCACCATGAAAGTTGTTTTTAAACTCCTTGCATACCTTGTAGATTTGGGAAAAATCTTCATATTCAGAATATAGGTATTTGAAGCTATCAATACCTATGCTTTGTAGCTGAACTTCTTGGACTTTGATAATCCTTCTTCTCAATGCATCAACAACCTTATTTAGTACTCCCTTTTTATGCTTGATATTGAAAGTTTAGGCTTATAGATACTCCACCCACTTCATGTGGTTGTTGCTAAGTTTGTCTTGAGAGATAAGGAAGCTGAGAGCTTGGTTATCAATATATACTAAGAAATCCTTTGGAAGCAAGTATTGCCTCCACTTCTCGAGTGCTTGGACTAGAGCATACAACTCTAAGTCATAAGAAGAGTACTTCTTCTTTCCATCATTTAACTTCTCACTATTCTTGGCTTATGACAACCCCAATGGCCACATTACTTGCATCACATTCTACTGTAAAAATCTTATCAAAGCTTGGAAGAACTAGAGTAGGCAACTTTTCTATCTTCTCCTTGAGTTTTTCAAACCCTTTATCAGCTTGTGGTGTCTGTGGAAACTTTGTCTTTATCCCACCTCTAATGGTGTCTAACATAGGTGCACAAATCCCACTGAAATGTCTGATGAAATTTCTATAATAATAAGCTAAACCATGGAAAATTCAAACCTCAGTTGTAGCCTTGGGAGTAGGCCAACGTAGAATGGCATCCACCTTCTCTTGATCCATTTTGAGGTTACCCTATGACAAAAGAAAACTGAGATATACCAGCTCCTGCTTCATGAAGTCACACTTCTTCAAGTTGATCATTAGTTTTTCATCATGTAATTTCTTAAAAAGAATTTTCAAATGCCTAATATGCTCCTCCTTAGTTTTTCTGAAAACTAAAATGTCATCTAAGTAGACAACAACAAATTTACCAATGCATTCTACCAATACCTCATTCATAAGCCTCATAAAAGTTGAGGGAGCATTAGACAAACCAAATGGAATTACAAGCCATTCATACAAACATCCTATAGTTTTGAAGGTTGTCTTCCATTCATCTCCTTCATTTATCCTGATTTGGTGGTAGCCACTCTTAAGGTCAATTTTGTTGAAGTGCTTTGCCTCCCCTAAATAATCCATTAGGTCTTAAATTCTGGGTATTGGGAACCTATACCTAATGGTCATTCTATTAATTGGTCTATAATCAGTACAAATTCTCCAAGCTCCTCCTTTCTTAGGTGCTAAAATAGTAGGGACTACACATGGGCTTATGCTCTTCCTAATTAGGCCTTAAGTCTAATAACTCTCTAATTTGTTTGGCTATTTCCTCACTTTGTTGAGGGGTCATGTTATAGGCAGCTTTGTTGGGTAAGGTAGTTCCTGGTATGAATTCAATCTTGTGGCTAACAAGTATCTTAGGAGGTAGGGGAGTGGGCTGGCCATCATTCACAATGTCTCTATACTCTTCAAGTATTTCTTTTACCTCATTTGGTATCTCTGATTTCTTGACAGAAGCTTCATCTTTTGGCTTCAATACTAAAGCAAACCCAACTCCTTCTCCTTCTCCTAGGATCTTCAAGAATTCTTTCTCATCAACCATTAGCTTACTTGGACTTGATGTTTTCATCTCTCCTTCTATCAGGGACTAAAATTTGAATGTCACTCCATCTTTCTTGAATGAGTAGGTATTCTTGGTTCCATCATGCATGGCTTGCCTATCAAGTTTCCATGGCCTTCCAAGTAGAAGGTGGCATGCATCCATGGGAAGAATGTCACATAGAACTTTGTCTTTGTACTTGCCACTGTTGAAATCTACCCATGCTTGTTCTCCTACAAACACATGGTGTCCTTTGTTGAGCCATGTAACCTTGTATGGATTGTCATGTTGAATCATTTTCAAATTTAACTTGGTGGCTGTCTCTTCACTAATGATATTATCATTTGAGCCTAAATCAATAATGACTCTACACACCTTCCCTGTGATCTTGCACTTCACTCTAAAGAGTGCTCTCCTTTGGCTTGGTTCTTCTTTTCTTGGCTCTCTGATTAAAGTCCTCTTTATCATGAGGTTCTCACCTTCCTCTGATTCTAATGGTACCTCAGATGGATTGCTGCTGCAACTTGATTCTTCTTGGACATAGTTAACTCTCTTTCCACCTCCTTGAGAAGTAGAAACTTTTTCAGGACACTTATAGGAAGGATGCCCTAGCTGATTGTAGTGGTAGCACTTCATGGTGGAAAAGTAGGATGCTCCTCTTCCTTGATTGTTGCTACTCCTTCCTCTCCAACTAGTGTTAGAGCCTCTACCTCTATTGAAACCTCCTCTATTTGAGTTTCCTTCCTGATTTTCAGTGAGCTTGTTCTCACTTTTCTGCTTTGAATATGATCCTCTTCCACCATAGCCTCCTTGTCCTCTTCCTTCTCTACCTCTACCTCTTCCTCTGAAGTTTGATTCTAATCAATAGTCTATGTGAAGAAGAAGTATATGATTACAATACATTGGAACTGATCAAGATAGTAGGTCTACTCTATAGTTCATCATTAGATATAGTGCATATCGATTCTATAGAAGGTTGTAGCCTTCACCATTGAAGCAGTGAGCTTTTGGACAGTGAGTCCACCACCCCTAATAGGGTTATTTGTAAAAGACTCCTAACAGGGTCAGACCCTTAACCATGTCACTATACTTATTGCATTCTAAAGAACAACTCCTAACAGGGTTGAAAGATCTTCTAAAAGGGATTACTATAAACAAGTAGAGTTCATTGTGGGTGTTAATTCCCACTGGGATTTTTAACATTTGGTTTCCCCATAATCAAATTGTGTGTTGTGTACTATATTATATAAATGTATATTTACTTTATTGTATTCTAGAGTTAAAGAAGTAAAAAGAAGTAAAGTTACTGATAACTCATTCACCCCCCCTCTCAGTTATCCTTTGGGACTATTCTAACAATTGGTATCAGATCCAAGTGCCTTGGAGAAGAAGCCTAACATCTTAAGGTAGATCAGATGTCTTACTTCAGAAAAGAGAGCCCAAAGTTCGATGGAGAAAATTATCTGGATTGGAAAAATAAAATGATAACACATCTACAGTGTGTTGGATTTGAAATCATTAAGATAGCTACACAAGAAGTTGTTATTCCATCTTTGAAATACCTTGCAAAGGATGATGCTACTAATAGACAAAAGGAAACATTTACCAATAATGCAATTTCTAAAGAAGCCCTAATCAGTGCCCTATCTGATAGTGAATTTTCTGAGATCAAGAAAATTGACAGAGCATACACCATATGGAAGTATTTAGAAGATATGTTTGAAGGAGATATTCAAGAAAAGAATGTGTGTAGGAAGACATGGAAAAATAAATACAACATTCTTGAGATGTTACTTGAAGAGAACATTAGAGCTTACAATCAAAGGATAAATGAAGTAGTCTCTGGAATCAGAAACAATGGTGGAGAAATATCAGAAGAAGATATAATGGACAAGTTGCTAACTACCTTAACATCAAACTATGAAAACAATATAAGTATTCTAGAAGAAACAATGTGATTCTCACAAGGCTTCAAGAGAGAAACTTTGATCAGTAAAATCTCTACATTTGAGATATCAAGATTGAAGACTAAACCTAAAAGTGAAATAGTTTTCAAAGCCTCAGTCTATTGGAGATTTGATTCTGAGAGTTGATTGTTTGTATGTTTGTCATTGATGACAACATATAATACATAGTAGTAATTCTATATGAACTTATTTGAATGATGACATGAAGACTTGTGTGGATAGATACATTTTGTTGACATGTTTATTATGTTATGTTCATACACGCAGACCCAGATATGATGTTTCAGTAAAGTTATACAATTCTATTATTAGCAGTTACAGTTCTGGAAGCATAACGGTTTAGGGCCGACATATATAATGTGTTACGTGAGTTGTGCCTATCTTCAAGATATGCATGTGTATATTCATGTTTATTTATGAGTTGATGATACAAATCCAAAGGCGCCAAATGTTTTTCAAGATGATTGCAAAGTTATGGTTAATTTGGTGAGGCCAACTCAATGAAGTGTCGCGTCTGTTCAGCATTGACATGTACAGACTTAATATTGTTTAAATGCTTAGTCAAGCCAACTAAGATATTAATGAAGTATTTCTAAGATCTGACATGACCTTCTAATTTGGAGAAGATACTTATAGTAGTTCAATTGTGATACGCTAAGTGTGAATGATACAAAAAGTGAAGAAAGATGTACAAAGCAGATTATCAGAGTTGGTTCATTCATCAAGAGTCTATGTGAAGAAGAAGTGAAAGATTGTAATACACTAGAATTGATCAAGAAAATAGGTCTAATCTATAGTTCATCATTAGATATAGTGCATATCTATTATTCAGAAGGTTGTAGACTTCACCATCAAGCAGTGAGCTTTTGGACAGTGAGTCCACCATTCCTAATAGGGTTATTTGTAAAAGACTCCTAACAAGGTCCGACCCTTAACCAGGTCACTATACTTATTGCATTGTATTATACAACTCCTAACAAGGTTGAAATATCTTCTAACAGGGATTACCACAAACAAGTATAGTTTATTGTGGGTGCTAATTCCCACCGGGGTTTTTACCATTTGGTTTCCCCGTAATCAAATTGTGTGTTGAGTATTATGTTATCTAATTATGCATTTACTTTGTTGTATACTAAAGTTAAAGAAGTAAAAAGGACTAAAGTAACTGATAAATGATTCACCCCACCCCCCCCTCTCAATTATCCTTTGGTACTATTCTAACAATTGGTATCGGAGCCAAGTGCCTTCAAGAAGAAGCTTAACAGCTTAAGGTAGATCAAATGTCTTACTTAAAAAAAGAAAGCCCTAAATTTGATGGAGAGAATTATTTGGATTGGAAAAACAAAATGATAACACATTTACAGTGTATTGGCTTTGAGATCTTTGAAATTTCCACACAAGAGGTTGTAATTCCATCTCTAAAAGACCTTGCAAAGGATGATGCTACCATTAAAAAAAAGGACATATTTACACATAATGTAATTTCCAAAGAAGCCCTAATCAGCGCCTTATCTGACAGTGAATTTTTTGAAATCAAGAAAATTGACAGAGAATATACCATATGGAAGTATTTAGAAGACATGTTTGAAGGAGATGTTAAAGCAAAGAATGCACACAAAAATACATGGAAGAAGAAATACAACAATCTTGAGATGTTACCTGAAGAGAAAATTAGAGCTTACAATCAAAGGATAAATGAAGCAGTATCCAGAATCAGGAACAATGGTGGTGAAATATAAGAAAAAGATATAATGGATAAGTTGTTAACTACTTTGACATCAGACTCTGAAAACAAGATCAATATTCTAGAGGAAACTATGCAATTCTCACAAAACTTCAAGATAGAGACTCTAATCAACAAAATATATGTATTTGAGATATCAATATTGAATACTAAACCTAAAAGTGAAATAGCTTTCAAAGCCTCAGTCCATGGTAAGAAATCCTTACATATTCCTAGTCACAATGAGAAAGAAAAAGTTGAGAAGAACTTGAAGAAATCATAGCTATGATTGCTAGAAGAGAAAAGAAAGGAAAAGGTAAATATGAAGGACAACTTCCATTCAAATGTTTTTCATGTAATAAGATAGGTCACTTTGCATCTAAATGT
>MU228197.1:310400-325888 GCA_018584345.1 Thuja plicata | reverse complement strand
GAAGAATCACAGACTATAGAAGAAGAAGACACACCTAAGGTTCCAAAATTCACATCTAGATACCACTCTAAAAATGACATCATTGGAGATCAGAGCAGCAGTGTTTTGACCAGATCAAAAGCAAAAACTCTAGCAGTAGATGAAGAGGTATGTTTACTTTCACAGATTGAACCCTTAAGTGTTGAAGATGCTTGTAATGATTTTGATTGGAAGAACGCAATGAAAGAAGAATTAGATTAGATAATCAGAAATGACACATGGGAATTGGTCCCCAAACCCAGTGACAAAAATGTGATTGGAACAAAGTGGGTATTCAGAAACAAGATGAATGAAGATGGTATAGTAGTTAGAAACAAAGCAAGATTGGTTTTAAAGGGATATGCACAGAGAGAAGGAATAGACTACACTGATACATTTTCCCCTGTGAGAAGACTAGAAGCCATAAAGTTGTTCTTGGAATATGCAATAGTCAAAGACTTTAAAGTATATCAAATGGATGTAAAATCATCTTTTTTGAATGGTGATTTGAATGAAGAAGTCTACATTGAACAACCTAAAGGATTTAGTCTTTCTCATGAACCAGACATGGTATGCAAATTGAAGAAAGCACTCTATGGGCTTAAATAGGCCCCAAGAGCTTGGTATGAGAGACTTGATGGTTACCTTACCAAGATTGGATTCAACAAAGGAGCAGTAGATTATAACCTATTCACAAGAGAAACACCTGATGGATTATTGTTAGTTGCTATATTTATTGATGACATTATCTTTGGGGGTAATGATAAGCTCAGTAAAGCATTTGCAAAAGAAATGCAGAATGAATTTGAAATGAGTATGATTGATCCTATAAAATACTTTTTGGGACTAAATGTAAAGAAAACAAATAAAGGTATATTCATTAATCAGTCTAAATATGTGAAAGAAATACTGAAGACCTTTCAGATGGATGATTGTAAACCAGTATGCACTCTCATGATAATAGGAAGCAAGCTTTCAAAAGATGATGACTCCACAGCAGTTGATAAGACATTGTACAAATCTATGATTGGTAAACTCATTTATCTAACTCAATCTAGACCTGACATATCTAATGCATTTGGCATTTTTGGAAGATTTGCAGCTGAACCCAAGAAAAATCACTTAATGGCAGTAAAAAGGATATTTAGATATCAAAAGGGAACTATAGGCTATGGTTTATGGTATCCTAAATCAGAGAATGTAAAGCTTCATGTTTATACAAATGCAGATTGGGTAGGTTGTATTGATGAAAGAAAGAGCACTTCAGGAGGAGCATCATTCCTTGGAGATAGGTTGGTTTCTTAGATAAGCAAGAAACACAACTATATTTATTAGTCATCAGCATAAGCTGAATATGTTGTAGCAGCACTTAATTGTTCAACTATGGTTTGGATCAAGCAAATGGTTAAAGACTTTGGCATTTAGGTTGATTATCCTATTGTCATTCATTGTGATAATACTAGCACTATCAACATGTCTAAGAACTCTTTCATGCACGCAAAGACAAAAAACATACAGATCAAGTACATTTTCTTAAGAGAGAAGATTGCAGACAAAGAAGTGAAATTGGACTATGTGAGAACCAAGGAATAGTTGGCAGATATTTTCACAAAGCCCTTGTCAAAGGATACTTTTGAGTATCTCAGGGAGAAGTTGGGAGTAATTCCCTCTCCTAAGTCTGTTTAGAAGATGCAGTAAAGACATCAGTCATTAAGTCACTGATGAATGGTTGACTACTCTACTTTTGGAGTAGTACCTATGCCTAAAGAACTATGGTACCCTTTGCCATTGATGTCAAAGGGGAAGTATATAGTAAGGAGGAGTATGTACTAAGGGGGAGCATATACTCTAGGGGAGTATATAGATGGAACAAAAACATAGATAGAGGAACTACAGTAGTTTAGAGGAATCTTTGATGAGGGTATTGAGAAGATTGTAAAAAAAATAGGACACCATGAATAGAGGATGTTTTTTGATATCATATGTTTCCATCAATGTCAAAGGGGGGACTGTTGGAGATTTAATTCTGAGAGTTGATTGTTTGTATGTTTTTCATTGATGACAACATATAATACAAAGTAGTAATTCTATATGAACTTATCTAAATGATGACATGAAGACTTGCATGGATAGATACATGTTTTTGACATGTTTATTATGTTATGTTCATAAACGTAGACCCAGATATGATGTTTTAGTAAAGTTATGCAATTTTGTTATTAGCAGTTACAGTTCTGGAAGCATAATAGTTTAGGACCGGTGTATATAACATGTTTATTAGTTGCACCTATCTTCAAGATATGCATGTGTATATTCATGTTTAGTTATGAGTTGATGATACAAATCTAAAGGTGCCAAACGTGTTTCAAGATGATTGCAAATTTATGGTTAATTTGGTGAGGCCGACTTAGTGAAGCGTCGCATCTGTTCAGCATTGACGTGCGTAGACTTAATATTGTTTGTGTGCTTAGTCAAGCTGACTAAGATATTGATGAAGTGTTTCTAAGAGCTGAAATGACCTAATTTGGAGAAGATACTTATAGTAGTTCAATTGTGATACGCTAAGTGTGAATGATATGAAAAGTGAAGAAAGATGTACAGAGCAGATTATCAGAGTTGGTTCATTCATCAAGGGTCTATGTGAAGAAGAAGTGAAAGATTGTAATACACTATAACTAATTAAGATAGTAGGTCTACTCTATAGTTTATCATCAGATATAGTTCCTATCTATTATTTAGAAGGTTGTAGCCTTCACCATCAAGCAGTGAGCTTTTGGACAGTCAGTCCACCACCCCTAATAGGGTTATTTGTAAAAGACTCCTAACAAGGTCTGACCCTTAACTAGGTCACTATACTTATTGCATTGTACTGTACAACTCCTAATAGGGTTGAAATATCTTCTAAAAGGGATTACTACAAATAATTATAGTTTATTGTGGGTGCTAATTCCCACCGGGGTTTTTACCATTTGGTTTCCCCATAATCAAATTGTGTTTTGAGTGCTATGTTATCTGATTATGCATTTACTTTGTTGTATAATAAAGTTAAAGAAGTAAAAAGAACTAAAGTAACTGATAACTGATTCACCCCCCCCCCCCCCCACCCCCCACCTCTCATTTATCCTTTGGGACTATTCTAACATAGTCCATGGTAAGAAATCCTTACACATCTCTAGCCATAATGAGAAAGAAGAAGTTGATGAAGAACTAGAAGAGATCACTGCTATGATTGCTAAAAGAGAAAATAAAGGAAAAGGAAAATATGAAGGAAATCTTCCATTCAAATGTTTTTCATGCAAAAAGATTGGGCACTTTGCATCTAAGTGTCCCACAAGAGTCAAGAAGTTTAGATCTAATTACAAACCTAAATATAAGAAGGAATTTTACCATGCTGAAGAAGGTGTAACTGATGAATATTTAGGAGAAGACGAAATTGGATTCGTTGCCCTTAGAGACATGGAAAATTTGCTCAAGGAAATGGACATTACAGATGAAAAGGAAGAACAAGAGTTAGCCCTAATTTCGAAAGTAGACATCAGAACTGATTGGATCATTGACAGTGGATGCTCTCATCATATGACAGGTGACAAAGATAGATTTGTTCATCTAGACAAATACAAAGGTGGTATGGTTAGATTTAGATTTAACACTCCTAAACCTATCATAAGCAAAGGTTCTATCACCTTGGATGGAAAGAAGAAGACAAATGATGTTCTATATGTTGATGGATTACATCATAACTTGCTAAGTGTTGGAAAGCTACTTGACAAAGGTTATCATTTGGAGTTCAAAGATAACAAGTGCATCATTAAAAACAAGAATGGAGACATGATTGCATCAGGATCCAAAACAAAAGGTAATGTTTTTCATCTCAATTCTTATTTAAGTTGTTTTGTTGCAAAATTGGATGATAGTTGGTTATGGCATAAGAGACTCTGACATATCAATTTTAATAACATAGTAAAGATAAGTATTGTCAAGGCAGTCAGATACTTTCCAAGTATTGCAAGACCAGTTGACAAAATGTGTAGGGAATGTGTTATGGGAAATCATGTAAGGAGTTCTTTCAGAAGCAAGTAGAAATCAGCCAAAAACAAATTGAACTTAGTGCATACAGATCTATGTGGTCCTACCCAGACAAGATCATACTACAAAGAAAGGTATTTTATTTTTTATTTTGATGATTTTTCAAAGATGATGTGGGTTGTGTTCTTAAAGGAGAAGTCTGAAGCCTTTGAGAAGTTCAAAATATTCAAAGCTAAGGTTGAGAATGTATCTGGATTAAAAATAAAATGTCTAAGATCAGATAGAGGAGGAGAATTTATCTTTGATTAGTTTTATGATTATTGTGAAGAAAATGGAATAAAAAGATAGTTGAGTGCTCCTAGAACCCCTCAATAGAATGGGATTGCAGAAAGGAGGAACAAGATTATACTTGATATAGCAAGCACTATAATGATTAAAACAAAAGTTGTGCACACATATTGGAGAGGTATAGTGCATATAGTAGTCTATACTATCCACTAAACTCAATTGAGGCCAGGCATAGATAAGACACCCTATGAACTTTGGTTTCGTAATGTACATATAGTAAAGTATTTCAGAATATTTTGCAGCAAGTACTACATCAAGAGAGATGATGGTGTTGGTAAGTTTGATTCCAAAAGTGATGAAGGTATTTTCCTTGGTTACCCTACAAAAAGAAAAGCATGCAAATGTTTCAATTTGAGAATGAAAAAGGTAATTGAAAGTACTCATGTAAAATTGATGAGAAGTTTATGGTTCAAGAGAGATACTATGAATATGCACCTATGATTGAAGATGACCCTAGGCCTAGCATCAAAGATACTATTATTGAAGAAATGTTTGATTGCATTGATGTCTCATGCAATGACTCTAAATGAAGAAGAGAAGAATCATAGATTATAGAAGAAGAAGTAACACCTAAGGTTCCAAAATTCACATCTAGATACCACTCTAAAGATGATATCATTGGAGATCAGAGAAGCAATGTTTTGACCAAATCAAAAGAAAAAATTCTAGCAATGGATGAAGAGGCATGTTTACTTTTATAGATTGAACCTCTAAGTGTTGAAGATGCTTGTAATGATTTTGATTGGAAGACTGCAATGAAAGAAGAATTAGATCAGATAATTAAGAATGATACATGGGAATTGGTCCCTAGACCTAGTGACTAAAATGTGATTGAAAAAAAGTGGGTATTTAGAAACAAGATGAATGAAGATGGTACAGTAGTAAGAAACAAAGAAAGATTGGTATGTAAAGGATATGCACAGAGAGAAGGAATAGACTACACTGATACATTTGCCCCTATGAGTAGACTGGAAGCCATTAAATTGTTCTTGGCATATGCAACATTCAAAGACTTTAAAGTTTATCAAATGGATGTAAAGTCAGCTTTTCTGAATGGTGACCTGAAGGAAGAAGTCTACATAGAACAACCTGAAGGATTTAATCTTTCAGATGAACCAGACATAGTATGCAGATTGAAGAATGCACTCTATGGTCTTAAACAGGCCCCAAGAGCTTGGTATGAGAGACTTGATGGTTATCTTACCAAGATTGGATTCAAGAAAGGTGCAGTAGATTGCAACCTATTCACAACAGAGACACCTGATGGATTACTACTAGTTGCCATATTTGTTGATGACATTATCTTTGGAGGTAATGACAAGCTTAGTACAACATTGGCAAAAGAAATGCAGAATGAATTTGAAATGAGCATGATTGGTTCTATAAAATACTTTTTGGAACTAAATGTAAAGCAGAAAAATAAAGGTATATTCATTAATCAGTCAAAATATGTGAAGGAAATATTGAAGGCCTTTAAGGTGGGAGACTGTAAGCTAGTATGCACCCCAATGATAATAAGAAGCAAGCTTTCAAAAGATGATGATTACATAGCAGCTGATAAAACATTGTACAAATTTATGATTGGAAAACTCATTTATCTAACTCAATCTAGACCTGACATATCTAATGTAGTTGGCATTGTTGGAAGATTTGCAGCTGAACCCAAGAAGAATCACCTAATGGAAATCAATAGGATATTCATATATCTAAAAGGAACTATAGACTATGGTTTATGGTATCCTAAATCAGAGAATGTACAACTTCATGTGTATACATATGCAGATTGGGTAGGTTGTATTGATGATAGGAAGAGTACTTCAGGAGTAGTATTTTTTGGAGACAGGTTTGTTTCTTAGATAAGCGAGAAGCAAAATTGTATTTCTCAGTCAACAGAAAAAATTGAATATGTTGCAGCAGTACTAAATTGTTCAATCATGGTTTGGATCAAGCAGATGGTTAAAGACTTTGGTATTCAGGTTGATTATCCTATTGTTATTCACTGTGTTAACACTAGCACTATTAACATGTCTAAGAACCCTGTGATGCACACAAAGACAAAACACATAGAGATCAAGTACCACTTTCTAAGAGAAAAGGTTGCAAACAAAGAAGTGAAATTTAACTATGTGAGCACCAAAGAACAGTTGGCAGATATTTTCACAAAGCCTTTATCAAAAGATACTTTTGAGTATCTTAGAGAGAAGTTGGGAGTAATTCCCTCTCTTGAGTTTGATTAGATAAAGTAGCAAGGACATCAGTCCTTTGTGACTAGTGAATGGTTGAATACTCTTCTTCTGGAGTAGTACTTGTGCCTAATTGTTTATGGCACTCTTTCCCATTGATGTCAAAGGGGGAGTATATAGTAAGGGGGAGCATATACTCTGGGGGAGTATAAAAATAGTTAGAAGAACTGAAGTAGTGTAGAGGAATCTTTGATGAGGCTATTAAAAAGATTGTATAAGAAAGAGGACACCATGAATAGAGGATGTTTTTAATATCATATGTTGCCATCAATGTCAAAGGGGAAGATTGTTGGAGATTTGTTTCTGTGTAGTTGAATGACTGTATGTTTTTCATTGATGACAACATATAATACATAGTAGTAATTCTGTATGTACTTATCAGAATGATGATATCAAGCCTTTCTTGGTTAGATACATGTTTTAGACATGCTTAGTATGTTATGTTCATACACATAGATCCATATATGATGTTTCAGTCTAGTTGTGTAATTCTGTTAGTGGCAGTTACAGTTCTGGAAGAGTGTCTATTTAGAGCTGACGTATGTTACTTGTTTCTTGAGTTGCACCTGCCTTTAGGATATGTGTGTGTATATTCATTATTAGTTATGATTTGATGATAGTTATCTAAAGGCACCAAATGTGTTTCAAGAAGATTGCAAAGTTAGAGTTAATTTGGTGAGTCTGACTTAGTGAAGCATCACGTCTATTCAGTTTGTGTTGCTTGGACTTAATATTTTTTTTATACTTAGTAGAGCCAACAAGGATGCCATGAAGAGTTGTCTTACAGGTCCCATGATCTCATCCTTTGACAAAGATAATTATAGCAAGTCATTTGTGATACACTAAGTGTGAATGATACAAAAAGAGACAGAAAATGTACAGAGGAGAATATCATATGTGGTTCATTCATCAAGAGTCTATATTAAGAAGAAGTAGAAGATTACAATACATTGGAACTGATCAAGACAATAGGTCTACTCTACAGTTCATCATCAGATATAGTGCATATATGTTCTATAGAAGGTTGTAGCCTTCACCATTGAAGTAGTGAGATTTTGGACAGTGATTCCACCACCCCTAACAGGGTTATTTGTAAAAGACTCCTAACAGGGTCAGACCCTTAACCAGGTCACTATACTTTTTGCATTGTAAAGAACAACTCTTAACAAGGTTGCAAGATCTTCTAAAATGGATTACTATAAATAGGTATAGTTCATTGTGGGTGCTAATTCCCACTGGGGTTTTTACCATTTGGTTTCCCCATAATCAAATTGTGTGTTGTGTACTGTGTTATCTAAATGTATATTTACTTTAATGTATTCTGGAGTTGAAGAAGTAAAAAGAAGTAAAGTTACTGATAACTGATTCACCCCNCCCCCCCCCCCCCCCCCCTCTCAGTTATCCTTTGGGACTATTATAACAATTGGTATAAGAGCCAAGTGCCTTGGAGAAGAAGCCTAACAGCTTAAGGTAGATCAAATTTCTTACTTCAGAAAATAGAGCCCCAAGCTTGATGGAGAAAATCATCTAGATTGGAAAAACAAAATGGTAGCACATCTATAGTGTGTTGGCTTTGAAATCTTTGAGATAGCTACACAAGAAGTTGTTATTCCATCTTTGAAAGACCTTACAAAGGATGATTCTACTAATAGACAAAAGGAAACATTTACCAATAATGAAATTGCTAAAGAATCCCTAATAAGTGCCCTATCCAAAAGTGAATTTTCTGAGATCAAGAAAATTGACAGAGCATACACCATATGGAAGTATTTAGAAGATGTGTTTGAAGGAGATATTCAAGCAAAGAATGCGCGAAGAAAGACATGGAAAAAAAAATACAACAATCTTGAGATGTTAATTGAAGAGAACATTAGAGCTTACAATCAAAGGATAAATGAAGCAGTCTCTGGAATCACAAATAATGATGGAGAAATATTAGAAGAAGATATAATAGACAAGTTTCTAACTACCTTAACATCAGACTTTGAAAAAAAGAAAACTATTCTAGAAGAAACCATGTAATTCTCACAAGACTTCAAGAGAGAGACTTTGATTACTAAAATCTCTGCATTTGAGATATCAAGATTGAAGACTGAAACTAAAAGTTAAACAACTTTCAAAGCCTCAGTCCATGGTAAGAAATCCTTACACATATCTAGCCATAATTAGAAAGAAGAAGTTGATGAAGAACTAGAAGAGATCATTGCTATGATTGCTAAAAGAGAAAAGAAAGGAAAAGGAAAATATGAAGGACAAATTCCATTCAAATGTTTTTTATGCAACAAGATTGGTCACTTTGCATCTAAGTGTCCCACAAGAGTCAAGAAGTTCACATCTGATTACAAACCCAAATATAAGAAGGAATGTTACCATACCAAAGAAGGTGTAACTGATGAAGATTCAGGAGAAGATGAAATTGGATTTGTTGCCCTTAAAGACATGGAAAAGTTGCTCGAGGAAACGAACATTACAGATGAAAAGGAAGAACAATAGTTAGCCCTAATTTCCAAAGCAGACATCAGAACTGATTGGATCATTGACAGTGGATGCTCTCATCATATGACAGGTGAAAAAGATAGATTTTTTCATCTAGACAAATATAAAGGTGGTGTGGTTAGATTTGGAGATAAAACTCCTAAACCTATCATAGGCAGAGGTTCTATCACCTTGGATGGAAAGAACAAGACAGATGATGTTCTATATGTTGATGGATTACATCATAACTTGCTAAGTGTTGGACAACTACTTAACAAAGGTTATCATTTGGAGTTCAAAGACAACAAGTGCATAATTAACAACAAGGATGGAGACATGATTGCATCAGGCTCCAAAACAAAAGGTAATTTTTTTCAGCTCAATTCTTATTTAAGTTATTTTGTTGCAAAAGTGGATGACAGTTGGTTATGGCACAAAAGACTCTGTCATATCAATTTTGATAACATATAAAAGATAAGTAATGTCAAGGCAGTCAGAGACCTTCCAAGTATTGCAAGACCAGTTGACACAATGTGTAGGGAATTTGTTATGGGAAAGCATGTAAGGATTTCTTTCAGAAGCAAGCAGAACTCGACCGAAAACAAATTGGACTTAGTGCATACAGATTTATGTGGTCCTACCCAAACAAGATCATACTACAGAGAAAGGTATTTGATTTTGTTTGTTGATGATTTTTCAAGGATGATGTGGGTTGTGTTCTTAAAGGAGAAGTCTGAAGCCTTTGAGAAGTTCAAAATATTCAAACCTAAGGTTGAGAATGAATCTAGATTCAAACTAAAATGTCTGAGATCAGATAGAGGATGAGAATTCACCTCTGATCAATTTTATGATTACTATGAAGAACATGGAATAAAAAGATAGTTGAGTGCTCCTAGAACCCCTCAATAGAATGGGATTGCAGAAAGGAGGAACAAGATTATACTTGATACAATGCACACTATGATGATTGAAGGAAAAGTTACATACACATATTGGAGAGATGCAGTGAATACATCAGTCTATACTATCAACAAAACTCAATTGAGACCAGGCGCATATAAGACACTCTATGAACTTTGGTTTGGTAATGTACCTATAGTAAAGTATTTCAGAATCTTTGGTAGAAAGTGCTACATCAAAAGAGATGATGGTGTTGGTAAGTTTGATGCCAGAAGTGATGAAGGTATTTTCCTTGTTTACTCTACAAAAATCAAAGCATACAGATGTTTCAATTTGAGATTGAAAAAGGTAATTAAAAGTACTCGTGTAAAATTGATGAGAAGTTTATGGTTCAAGAGAGATACTATGAATATGCACCTATGATTGAAGATGAATCCAGGCCTAGCAGCAAAGACACTATTATTGAAGAAATGTTTGATTGCATTGATGTCTCATGCAATGACCCTGAATCAAGTAGAGAAGAACCACAAATTACAGAAGAAGAATTAACACCTAAGGTTCCAAAATTCACATCTAGATACCACTCTAAAGATGATATCATTGGAGATCAGAGCAGTAGTGTTTTGACCAGATCAAAAGAAAAAAGTCTGGCAATGGATGAAGAGGTATGTTTACTTTCATAGATTGAACCTCTAAGTGTTGAAGATGCTTGTAATTATTCTGATTGGAAGAATGCAATGAAAGAAGAATTAGATAATATAATTAAGAATTATACATGGGAATTGGTACTGTTGGTTGTATTTCATGTTTTTGCTGCTTTGCCCTGTTCTTTGTCATGCTCTCTGAAAATCCCAGGTTTTCATGCTTAAACCTTGCCAAAATTGCATAAACCCTGAAAAACCCTAGTATCCAAGTGTTAAAACGATGCATTTTAAAACCCTAGGTCATGTCTTATATTTCAACGTTACCTTTTTCTTTTTACTTAAGACATGTGCTTTAAGTTAGGTCGCTTAATCGCATTACCAAGAACGAATATTCCAAATCCTTTCCCGACTTCATTTTTGCCTTGTGTCGCGTAGTCTCCTTATAAAACCAAATATTCCTTCAATGTCTCGAGATTTAGCGATTTCACTTAAGTCGGGTAGTCGCCTGAAACTCATGTCATAAAGCTTTATAAGAATGGGACCCACTGCTCAGTCGAGTGATCGTGTGAGAAGTCAAAAAGTCAAAGAAATATTATCAGACTTCGTGATTCACTTCATGTCGCATAGTCACTAGATCAGGTCATATCAAACAGTTAAGTTTTTCTTCAGTCGCGTGGTCTCGAGATCAAATGACGGTTAAAAGATAATAGTCCCGATCCCGCGACTAACTGTTTGATGCTAGCAATATTATTCAGTCGGGATATCGTTAGAACAAAGATGATGACTCATTTTTTTAGTATGTATTAAATGGACAAAAGAATAGATGACATCTGTCATAATGTAAGTGGTTGTCGGGAGGTCACTAGAAGGAAAAAAGGGATCAAGTGATAAGGAGACTAAGGTATGTTTACCTTTAGTCGCAGAGTCTCTAGATAATTTAAGGGCATGACTGATCATCAAATGATTAAACGACAACCGTCCGATGCACGAGGTAGATGATCCTGTGGCAGTCGCGAAGTCTGGAGAGAAAAGTGTCCCAAGGAAAAAGTCCTCCCGACTTGGCGATTAGGGTAGGTCGCGAAGTCGCTATGAACATAAAAAGGGCACATGCTTTGAGTTAAAGGTAAAGATAAAGGATCTCCCGACTAAGCGACCAAAGAGATAATCATGAAAAGTTAAAAGCAACGGCTTGTCACGTAGTCTGGAGAAGAATGATGAGTTAGTGTTAACCTCATGCGACTTTGATTTCACTGTAGTCGCCTTATTGCCTGATGGACTTGGGTCAGCCAAAGATAAAGAAAGTTCATTGTCGCCTAATCTGGAGATCAAACCAAGGTTAAGGAAAAGTGCTCGCGACAAAGAGATTTCTTGCAGTCGCGAGGTCGCCAAATAAAAAGATCTAAAGTGCGGCGCCAAGTAGTTGACGTGACAGAATGAATCACCCGGCGGCCAATCAGATACATGAATTTTGATTACTGTGCACAAAAGGTAGCTGAGATGTATGACAGAGGATGAATCAGAAGATGCCATGTCAGCTATCTTAAACATTTGATGATTGCGCTAAAGATTCATAATTTCAAATTTGATTTTCTGTCAACTTCGTGCAACTACGGCTAGGTTTTTGAACGCTCACGGCATGGCAACTTAATGGCAGAACTGACGTTTCCAAATTATGAGCCATGTACTCTGAATCTAGTGGCTATAAACAGAGGATTGTGTATTCATTCTTGTTCACCAAATTTTTAGATTTCAGAGCCAAGTTGTTATTTTCAGCGAAAAAGAGATATTCAGAGCAGTTGCAGTGTTTTCAAGTGATAAGAACTTTCTAAAGTTACAGAGAATTGCATTCAGAACAGATAGTTGATATTGGAATTTAGATTTGTTTCAATATCATTCCAGGCAGTGAATCAAAGTGTTTGCAGAGATGAGTAGAGCTGTGAGCGTTGCTTCTACAAGTGGAGGCAGTGGAGAGGAGCAAAAAGGAAAACCTAGCTTCTCAGACGAATTTTTACAGCTACTACCAGGTTCCACACAAAACATAAAGATTGATGCTGGTGTCTTCAAAGATGAGTTCAAGAACATCAGAGATTCTTCAACCCTGGGCACAATAGTTTTTTCTCTTTTTTCATACTTTTATAACAATTCTGGTAAACCTATCCCTGTTTCAAACCCTTGGATATCTGGTTTGGGTAGGTTGTTAGTGCCTGATGTGTTTCTAGATGTTGACCTATTTCTAGACCTGGCAAACCATTATGATACCCTAACAAAGACCATCAAAAGAGAAGATGGCACTGCTTTGCTGATACTAAATAGGAATTCTTTTATGCAAGCTTTTGGACTATTCAGCACCATGTCAACCAAAATTGACATGAAGAAGCAGGAAAAAAGATATAGTACCAAACTTGGTGTGGTGAGAAGCTTGTTGAAAAAGCACATGCCTAAGAAGTTAAGAGATTATGTAGGTCCTAAGGCTGAACCCTACCCATATTTCTACAAGGACCTGCACTTTTATATCAAGTACAATGCTTATGCCCTTTGTAGAGTATTGGGAATAGATGAAGATGCTGAGAGAATAGGGCATGGTATTTTGATGATGGTCTTGGACCTACAAGAGGTGCATTCAAGCACCAGTTATGATTATATCCAGCATATAATCGATGAGATGCATGAGGTTTTTATTTCAACTTAGAAGAAATTGAAAAACCCTAAGGAGAAAGAGCCCAAATTTTTACACTATTCAGTCCTGATGCACCTTCTCCTCTATTTCAACTTTGCAATCATGAACCCTAATGATTTATCTCCCCAAAGATTCTTTCAAGCACAACCAAATCCTGTCTAGTTTTGGGTTAGGGTTTGGAATTATACTTCCAGAGATTGTGACTTCTGTGCCTTCGAGAATTGGATTGTGTATCCAATTATAAAGAGTCTGGGAATAAGCAGAACCAGAATTCCTTTAAAGGTCATACAACTGCTTAGGCCTTGTGACTATCTAGAAAATTGGCCTGGGAATCATAATTGGGGTGACTTCTATTTAGAAGAGAACTTCACCATTATCAGAGTGTTTGGGTGTATTCACCCACCCCATATTCTACCTTATTATGTACCAATGAGAGTTGCTGCTATGGAATTCATCTGGCAGCTGATTTTGACTGACAATGAGCACTTTGAACCTCATAAGAAGGGGACTATAACCTCTAGGAAATTCAGTATTGCAAATTTTACAATAGGTAAGAATGCCATAGATGAAGTGGGTCAATGGTTAGAAAAGTTTAGAATGGGGGCAGCCCCTTATAGGTACATTGACCCAGAGGGCTTCATGGCAATGATCAGAAAATTGTACACTCCTACTATCCCAAATACAAATGTGCATTGTGAGTGCATAGAGGAGGATGTTACAAGAAACAACTTGGATGAAGATGACATCCACATGAAAAGATTGAGAATACAGGTGCTGCTCAAGTTGTAGACACAAATAAAAAAGAAATGGCTTATCTTTTGGAGGTTTTTTCCCTGAGCTCACATACTTTGATAGGATCAAAGCCATGATTGACAACTACTATGTGTTGTTAGATCAATTGGATACAGTATTGGCTAAAAAAGGTGCTCAATCTCCTGAGCATTCAGAGTCAAAATATGAGAGTGGAGATGATAGTGACTATGCAAGGCCTTATTTGTCTCCTCCACCTCAGTATGCCCAAGAACAACAAGTGGCTGAAGTCCCACAGTTGCAGGGAACAGAGCAACATATCATAGATTTAACTGTTGCAACACAACCAGATGATTTGGAAGAGCCTGCAGCAAAGAGGCAGAAACTAGAGTTAGGCCAACCTTCAGCAGAGGGACAGAGTAAGAAAAAGGACAAGGTTAAGGCCTTGATACCAGGTACTAGGTTATATGATCATAACCTGAGGAAAGCAATAAGACAAGGCAAGAAACAAATGCCTGATCCAGAGGATAAAGTTGAGATTCCACTGAGGTCATGTGTGGATGAAAGATTGCTTAACCAGCAAAAGTTCCTGGATGATGATAATTTTGTGAAGACTGAGGAATTTAAAGATTTCCTTAGATGGCACAAAGAAGATTAGTTGAAATCCCAATTACTTGTGGATGGGAAGGAGACAATTACTAATGATGCTCTTGTGGCCCTGCAAACATATGATCCTGAAATTGAAGACATTTCTCCTGAGGATGCCAGGAAGTTGGTATTAGGAAGTGGTATCTTGTTAGCTGAAGGCTGGGATTTGGCATCTGCATTTGTCATTGATCAAATCAGGAAGCAGCCTGACCTTAAGATGGTCAATGAAGTCCAAATTGGAGAAATGATCAAAGGATTTGGGTATGACCCAAAGTCACAAGCCATTGCAATGTGGAACCTGAGCCCTAAAGAACAGAAGCCCTAATTTGTAAATATTCAAGAGAGTATGGTGGGGAACCAAATGGTGTGGTCAGTACAGAACATAGGAGACTTAGAGATCTCTCAAATTATGACACACTGGGCTCAGTTAAATGAGGACAAGACAAAGCAATTGTCTGAAAGGTTTGTAGCTCTGTTAGAAGAAACAAGTGCACTGTCTAAAGATAGGGACATGTGCAATATTGAATTGTACCAATGGAAGGAGCTGATAAACAAATTGTTAGAGGAGCTGAAGACAAAGCCTGAGGTTGTGTATGTACCAGCACAACCAACACTTGTGCAAATTGAAGACAAGCCTAGGTCAGAAGAGGCTGTAGAACAGAAAGTGGATGAAGAAAAGGGGAATGCTATAGCATTGAAGGCATTAAGAGGCATATTACAACATAGGATTGAGATCCTAAAAGAAAAAGCTGATGTTGT
>MU228197.1:283120-308355 GCA_018584345.1 Thuja plicata | reverse complement strand
ACATAGAATAGCCTGAAGGATTTAATCTTTTAGATAAACCAGACATGGTATGCAGATTGAAGAAAGCACTCTATGGTCTTAAACAGGCCCCAAGAGCTTGGTATGAGAGACTTGATGGTTATCTTACAAAGATTGGATTCAAGAAAGGTGTAGCAGATTGTAACCTATTCACAAGAGAGACACCTAATGGATTACTACTAGTTGACATATTTATTGATGACATTATCTTTGGAGGTAATGACAAGCTTAGTACAGCATTTGCAAAATAAATGCAAAATGAATTTGAAATGAGCATGATTGGTCCTATAAAATACTTTTTGGGACTAAATGTAAAGTAGACAGATAAAGGTATGTTCATTAATTAGTCAAAATATGTGAAGGAAATATTGAAGACCTTTAAGATGGAAGAATGTAAGGCAGTATGCATCCCTATGATAACATGAAGCAAGCTTTCAAAAGATGATGATTCCACAGCAGTTGATAAAACATTGTACAAATCTATGATTGGAAAACTCATTTATCTAACTCAATCTAGACCTGACATATCTAATGTAGTTGGCATTGTTGGAATATTTGCAGCTAAACCCAAGTAGAATCACCTAATGGCAATCAAGAGGATATTCAGATATCTAAAAGGAACTATAGACTATGGTTTATGGTATCCTAAATCAGAGATTGTACAACTTCATGTGTATACATATGGAGATTGGGCAGGTTGTATTGATGATAGGAAGTGTACTTCAAGAGGAGTAGTATTTAATAGAGATAGGTTGGTTTCTTTGATAAGAGAGAAGAAAAATTGTACTTCTCAGTCAACAGCAAAAGCTAAATGTGTTGCAGCAGCACTGAATTGTTCAACCATGGTTTGGATCAAGTAGATGGTTAAAGACTTTGGTATTCAGGTTGATTATCCTATTTTTATTCACTGTGATAACACTAGCACTATTAACATGTCTAATAACCCTGTGATGCACACAAAGACAAAACACATAGAGATCAAGTACCACTTTCTAAGAGAAAAGGTTGTAGACAAAGAAGTGAAATTGAACTATGTGAGCACCAAAGAACAGTTGGCAGATATTTTTACAAAGCCTTTATCAAAGGATACTTTCGAGTATCTCAGAGAGAAGTTGGGAGTAATTCCCTCTCCTGAGTCTGATTAGATAAAGCAGCAAGAACATCAGTCCTTTATGATTGATGAATGGTTGACTACTCTACTTTTGGAGTAGTACCTGTGCCTAATTGTTTATGGCACCCTTTTCCATTGATGTCAAAGGGGGGGTATATAGTAAGGGGGAGCATATACTCTGGGGGAGTATAAAAATAGTCAGAAGAACTAAAGCAGTGTAGAGGAATATTTGATGAGGATATTGAGAAGAATGTATAAGAAAGAAGAAACCATGAACAAAGGATGTTTTTAATATCATATGTTGCCATCAATGTCAAAGAGGGAGATTGTTGGAGATTTGTTTCTGTGCAGTTGATTGATTGTATGTTTTTCATTAATGACAACATATAATACACAATAGTGATTGTGTATGTACTTATTAGAATGATGATATCAAGCCTTGCATGGTTAGATACATGTTTTAGAAATTCTTAGTATATTATGTTCATACACACAGCTCTAGATATGATGTTTCAGTCTAGTTGTGTAATTCTGTTAGTGACAGTTACAGTTCTGGAAGAGTATCTTTACAAAGCCAACGTATGTAACATGTTTCTTGATTTTTACCTATCTTCAAGATATGTGTGTGTATATTCATTATTAGTTATTATTTGATGATAGTTATCTAAATGTGCCAAATGTGTTTCAAGAAGATTGCAAAGTTAGAGTTAATTTGGTGAGGCCGACTTAGTGAAGCGTCGCATTTATTCAGTTTGTGTTGCATGGACTTAATATTGTTTGTGTTCTTAGTAGAGCTTAAAAGGATGTTATTAAGAGTTGTCTTATAGGTCCCATGATCTCATACTTTGATGAAGATACTTATAGCAGGTCATTTGTGATACGCTAAGTGTGAATGATACGAAAAGAGATAGAAAATGTACAAAGCAGAATATCAGATGTGGTTCATTCATCAAGACTCTATGTGAAGAAGAAGTAGAAGATTACAATACATTGGAACTGATCAAGATAGCATGTCTTCTCTACAGTTCATCATCAGATATAGTGCATATCTGTTCTAAAGAAGGTTGTAGCCTTCACCATTGAAGCAATGAGATTTTGGATAGTGAGTCCACCACCCCTAATAGGGTTATTTGTAAAAGACTCCTAATAGGGTCAGATCCTTAACTAGGTCACTATACATATTGCATTGTAAAGAATAACTCCTAACAGGGTTGCAAGATCTTCTAATAGGGATTACTATAAACAAGTATAGTTCATTGTGGATGTTAATTCCCACCGGGGTTTTTACCATTTGGTTTCCGCGTAATCAAATTGTGTGTTGTGTATTGTGTTATCTGAATGTATATTTACTTTATTATATTCTAGAGTTAAAGAAGTAAAGTTAATGATAACTAATTTAACCCCCCCTCTCAGTTATCCTTTGGGACTATTCTAATAGATTTCCTCTTGGATATTCCATTTTATGCCTCCAAGATACCTAGCTACCTTGATAGTCTCATCCTCTTGGACTCTTGACCTCAAGCACAACTTCTGGAATTCTTCAGTATATGTAGCCACATCCAAATATTTTTGTTTCAAACTCTACCTCTTCTTGCGTAACTAGATTTAATAATCCTCAAGTAGGTATTGCTCCTTTACCTTGTTTAACATGGCCTTCCAATTTGAATTGGATGCTTACCCATCTACTCCCTCTCTTCTTGGAGTTATTTCCACCATGTTAATGCTGAACCTCTTAACCTTAACTTTGCAACTTTTACCTTTTGTGATTCAGTTATGCCCTCACATTCAAAATGATTCTCAATACCTTCTATCCATTCCATGACTAGTTCACTATCCATTTTTCTAGTAAACCATGGAATTTCTTCAATACTTTTTCCTCCTAGGGCTTCGAGAGATTTTAGAAATGGCTCCTCACTCATTGGATAGTCTGGTTCAGGTATTATGTCTTCTTCATCAACTTTTTACTTCCCTCTGCTGCTGCTTACTTCATCTCCATCTCTATTTTTAGTTGCATCTGTAAATTCTTGACGTTTTACCTTCATTTCATCCATGACTTTTTCAAGGAGTCTACTCCTTTCCCTTTGGTCTTCTATTACCCTCTTTTTCTCATCTACTTCCTTTTCAAGCTCTACATTGGTGACCATCTTGTTTTCACCTACTAATATTGTTGGATGGAACATCTACCACAAGCTCAATCAATTTAGGCTCTGATACCAATCTGATGTGGACAAAAGTCTCATTGCTTCTATAGAACCAGCTTGGCTTTGCTCTAAGATCTTTCTCCTAGATCTCTTAGGGTTTTCATAACCCTAACTGAGGTAAGTCGCTATCAACTTTACCTCCTCTTCAAGACTCAGTCCCCATCGACATGCTATTCAAAATCTCCTCATTGAACCTACACAAATAGATTCATTCAACCAATGTTTTTAGAACATTGTTCTCATTCTCTTCCCTAGCCAGAGTATCACCGAGCTCGCCTATGGTAAGATCTCTAGACTTGTTTTTATTTCTTCTCCTACAGAAAACAAAAAGGAAATTATGTAGAAGGACTCCTCTCAAGTTTCATCCCAACACATGACTCTCACCATGTATTCAGGAATCTTGAGGGGCCATTACTGCTTACAACCCAGAACGGGTGAAGAACTAACAACTTACAAAATAGAAAATAAAGTAACTAATCTACTTGCATGCAAAAGGAACCACAAAGAAACTTTATATCCACTAAACACACAGTCTGCAAACTCTCATTACTGGAAACAAAAAAAAATACTACAATAATCTATAAATCTCTAACTTTCCTGTAGCTTCTCCTCTTCTTCAATCTCTACTCTCTAGATCCCTAAAATGAAGGCTTGGGATGTTATTAATAACCATCCTCTCATTGGAATGACCCTAACTACCTACATATTCGCAAGCATCTCTTCAAGAACCATTACAACTGACCATACTATCCATAAAAGAAAAGATCCACTTTTCACGAGCCATTATGACTGACTTTATCAAGCAACAATAACATAAAATTGACCACAGTCTAAATTAACTGACAGTGTTAACCGACAGTGTTAACTATCACAGTGTTAACTGACACAGTGTTAACTGACACAGTGTTAATTGACACTGTTAACCAATAGAGTGTTAACTAACATAGTGTTAACCGACATAGTGTTAACTAACACAGTGTTAACTGACACAGTGTTAACCGATATAGTGTTAACCGACAATGTTAACCGAAAAATAGGAAACCAACTAAGCAACCTAGCTAGACATAGATTGACCTAGTCATATCCATCTTAGTAAAAACAATTGACCTTCTACGGTTCACACACACTCTCCTAACTTGGCTAGAGTCATTACATGCCAGAAATAAAGAGCTAAGGGTTTGAGCTAGGTGTGCTCCTGCACCAGGCTACCGAGTAGAAGAGAGATATTATCCATCACTATAGGTTATACATATATTTTGTGATCTTAATGGATCTATAATCAGAAATTCAATATTGCAAGCTATCAGGTCATAAGTATTTTTTGTCTACTCTCTAACAATTTTAGCAAATAGAAGAAATCCTTCAAGAAGGTGTACTTAATAGTCTTATTGTAAATCTCTTAACTGAGTGTACACATACATTGTCTTGCAAAAATATCTTAACCGGGTAGACCTAAAAATTCTAACATGTTACTCCTAACAGGGTAAGATCATCAAAAGTGATCACAACTTTTAGCCTTAACAGACACCTTCCATTCTGTAGAAAGTGAAGCTTTATGGGTTTCATCCCCACCACAGTTTTTACCTTCTAACAGGGGTTTCTATGTTACCAATTCTTGTGTCATGTGTAACTAAGTTTCATGAATGTTTCTATTATTGTTTACATGCACTTACATTTATGTGATGATATTACATGCATAAGGTAGAAGAGAAACATGGTTGGTAATGCAAGAAAAGATTCCTAAGGTTTAATTGGTAAAATTCTTAAGGGTACTAATTCACCCCTCCCCTCTCAGTAGACACCCTTACATTATTCCAACATTTTAATGCAAGAAAGGGTAGGACAAATACTTTCTTACCAAGGTAATTGAAGAACATCTAGCTCATATTCCAAGGAAGGTTATATTGATGGAGAGGGAGAAAGGATAAAAATAAGATCATTGGAGTTGGTTTTATCTCATCTTGAGTTTAGGTGAAAGAAAAGCACTTATTATATTGTAAAGTATATAAATAATCATGATATGTCAAGGATGCATTTATCAAAGTAGAGATATCGGTCTTGAAAAATGTCTTTCTTTGTGTTATTATATGTGTGTAGTCCTACAAAATCAAGCTAACAACATAGGAAATGAAAAAATATCTATGGAATGCCACACAACTTAAACATAAATCTATGTGAGACTAGACTATGTAATACATATTTTTATATCATGAACATAGGAAATGTTGAAAACATTTCATCTAATTATTACGAAAATAGATGTGAATATATGTTTCACATAAAAACTTAGAAATGAGAAAGAAGAGAAAATGGAAAAGAGGGCAAAAAGTATCCTATGAAGAAGGTACCTTAGAAAGGGTAGAATAGAAAATGAAAAATATGTAATAAATATTTTTATATCATGAACATAGGAAATGTTGAAAACATTTAATCTAACTATTAAGAAAATAATGTGAATATATATTTCACATAAAAACTTAGAAATGGGAAAGAAGAGAAAATGGAAAAGATGGCAGAAAGTCACATATGAAGATGTACCTTAGAAAAGGTAGAATATAAACTGAAAAATGGATAATGGATACTTATGATGGTAATGGATGTAAGGTAGCCACTTAGAAAAGGAAAGGAAAATATGATAATGTGTTGATGATAATCATAAAAAAAGGTTAATAAAAAAGTAAAATGGTAAAGTGTTGGCTATTTAGTCACCATTCCTTGGTTATATGTGTTTTCACCCCCCAATGTATTAACCATTTAGAAATTACCAACCTGGTTATATGTAGCTTCCACCATTTGGTATTGATGAACTATAACTGATTGAATGCTTGAAGATGATAAGTTGAAGATCACCGAACTGCAAAAGTGAATGCAAGACATTAAATTAGTTAATGTATTGTATTGTCATTTATGTCAGCCTGATATGGTTTGATTATTCATACATATAGTATCATAACCTTGAAAATATGAAGAGACAAAGTTTATGTTGTCGGAAAAATATTAAAAATTTTGTATACACCAAGTGATAGTGAACACCGAGTAGTTCACAATGTATACCGAGAAAGTGTATATCGAGTACCAAAGTAACTAGAGTTGATGACCGAGCATAACTGAATATGATGACCAAACTTAACTAGAGTTAAAGAATGACACAATTGCTTAGCTGGCAGAGCTATATTTAGGGATTTACTGATTGATTGCTTTATTTTCAACGATCAGTTAAACTAAAGCATGGAAGGAGATTTAAAGAACATTTTATTCATAGTTATCATGGATATATTTACAAAATAAACTAAAGGAGATATTTACGGGATAAATCAACGCATGGCAAGTTTTACGGATCAAGATGAAATCTATGACAAAAACAAGGAGATTGAGCAGCTAATCATGTCTATATAAAGAGACAAGGAATTCATTATAAAAAAAGGAATGCTAAATATAATTTGTGTGAAGATAGAATTCTTCATGCAAATCTGATTATACTGGCTAAAGAACAAAGCCAATTAATTTGGTAGACACTGAGCAACAGAGGACACAACATTCACCGAGCAAATGAAAGAAAGAAAGCAAAGGAACTAAATTTTATATTGATCAGAGAGGTATTATAGAACTAATAATAGATTTGAATATTTTCAAATCAAATTTGTACTTTAAAAAGATCATTTATTGTACCAGTTTAACCATTGATTCAGAAAATCTCTTAACCGAGTGGGATTTAACAGTCCTTATTGTATTGTGATACTCAAGAGTATCAAAAGGTTTTCTTGCTGACAACATAGTGAGTGCTAGGTCAAAAGATAAAATTTTGGTTTTAAATCCTCTAAAAAGGTTGCACTTAACAATGTCCATTGTAACCTTTAATAGGGTTGGCTCTTCACCGAGCTCACTTTTGAAGAGTGAAATTATTTTGGGTTACAGGTCCCAGGTAATTTCTCCCATATTGGGTTTCCACGTTAAAATCTATGTGTCAAATGTGTATGTTTCATTGCATTGATATTTTTCTTTACACGTTATTGAAATTGGATTGGTTGGTTAACTCTAATTTTATTTGTGACTATTCGGTAAAGTCTAGAAAACATAAACAATATATCTCACCGAGCAATTTACATTTTTTGAAAGTTATTTATGGAATACATCTTGTTGAAATTAGACTGTAAGATAACTAAGAGTATTATATTTGAGAGATAACTTTGTTGGTTGACCACACCCCCGTCTCAGTTATTCTAACAATTGGTATTAGAGCTTTGGTGCTTGGAAGAAAATTTTAAAGGGACTTATGATAAATATCACAAGATGAGTAAAAGTGATGTGCCTGAGTTGAACAAGGATAACTTTGCATCATGGAAAAGTATGATAAGACTTCATCTATCTGGTATTGGAAATGATGTTACACAACACTTGGATATTGAATATATTTCACCTACTGGACCTCTGACTATTGATCAATTGAGAGAGAAACATGAACACAATTCTATGATGATAGAACATGCTTCTTCACTAACTAATGCTAAATTTGAAGATGTTAAATCATGCACCTCTACAAATCAAATGTGGGACAAACTCAAACTAGTACATAGAGGAGATGCCAATGTGGTGAGAGCTAAAGCTGAAAGCCTAAGAGGAAAGTTTGATGACCTGAGAATGAAATAAGGATAGAACATCGTTCAGTACAGTCACAAAATCAAATAAGTTGTTAATACTATCCATGGAGTAGGAGGAGTACTTGAAGAAGAAATAGTTATAAGTAAAATTATGAGAACCTTAATACCTATTTATTCTATTAGAGTATCTATAATTCAAGAAATGAGAGCAGTAGCAAATAACAATGTTACTCTTGATACTTTGATTGGTAGACTTATTTCATTTGAGATGAACAACTATGAAAATAGTGTCTTACCTACTATTGAGTTTGCATTCAAGTCTTCTCCGAAAATAAGCAATGTTAGTAACAAACAAACTATGAGAAATGATAGTAACAGTGATAGTGATGATCAAGAACTTGATGAACTTGAAGCATTAATGACTAGGAAATTACATAGAGGTAAAGGAAGATATAGAGGTAAATTACCATTGGTCTATTTTAATTGCGAAGAAAATTGGACATTTTTTTTCTAGATTCCCTAACAAGAGAAAGGATTAAAGAAACAATGACAGATATTATGAAAAGAAGTATGATAGAAGTGATGACCAAGACTACAGAAGAAATTGACACTCTGACAAAATAGATAACCAAGATTACAAGGATAAAGGCAACAAGGCTTGTTACCTGGTTGAGAACAAAGATGAAAATTATGGTAATGATTCTGATGAAGATATTGAGGTAGTATTTGTTTCTATGAAGGATGATTCAGATGAAGAATAAAGTTATGTTGAAACAACACTTATATCTAAAGTTAGAAAAACTGATGTCTGGATTATTGATAGTAGTTGTACTCATCACATGGCTGAAGATAATGAAATGTTTGAAACTTTTGAATATTATAATGGTGGATAAGTTAGGATGGGTAATGACTCACCTTGCCCAGTTGAAGGAAAAGGTACCATCATGTTGAATAATCTGATCAGATGTGAAAATTCATATTGGGTGAAAGGACTTAACTATAATCTGTTGAGTGTTTCACAGCTGCACAACACAGGACACTGAGTTGCATTTGAGAACAAAAAGGAAATGGTCTATAATGGAAAAAGAAAGTTGATTGGTACTGGTGAACAAAAAAAAGGTAATCTATTATATCTTGATGATATTGAGACCACTTATTTATTGGCTAGAAATGAAGACATTTATTTGTGGCATAAATGGTTATGTCATGTGAATTTTGACAACATGGTTAAGATAAGTAAGAAAAGAAGAGTAAGAGGCTTACCGAGTATTTCAAAGACCAACCATGCTATGTGCAAGAATTGTCAAATATGAAAAATGAGAAAGTCTAGTTTCAAGAGAAAAACCTACACATCTAATGCTATTTTTGAGTTAGTCCATACTGACTAATGTGGACCAATGAGAACAAAGAGATATTATGGTGATAGATAGTTTATTCTATTTGTTGATGACTATTCTAGGATGATGACTGTCATGTTCTTAAAAGAGAAATCTAAAGCATTTAAGATGTTCAAATGGTATAAAGCTAAATTTGAAAAATAAAGTGGAAAAGAACTAAAATGTTTAAGATCAAATAGAGGAGGAGAATTTATTTCTGATGAATTCACTAACTTTTGCAGTGAGCATGAGATTACAAGATAGGTTTCTACATCGAGAACACCACAACAAAATGGGATTGCTGAAAGGAGGGATAGATCAATTGTTGATGTAGGAGCATCTTGGGTCTTTGGCAATCCTGATCAACCAAAAATATGTTTGTTTTCTCTTTATTTTGTTTGGATGCTTCTCAGGAAGTACTCTGTTACTTGGGTTTTGTCACTTGGGTTTTTCTTTTGTTGCTCGGTTATGCTTGTTCTGAGTTGGTCTCTATTGCTCAAGTTTTTGTCGTTCGAGCATGCTTGTTTTTGAGTTCTTTTTCATCACTCAGTTTTGTCTTTTGTTGCTCAAGTATGCTTGGCATAAGTCATGTTTCTATTGCTTGGGTTTTTCTTTGCTCGAGTCACTCTATTGCTCAGTCATCCTTTTTGCAAGTTGTTTATTTTGGAGTTGGACCTGGTGGCCAACTTCTGCATTTAATTTATGTGGCTTAATTAATATGAGGTCTTTCTTTGGGATCTGTGTGGACCTAAATCTAGGTCTCACTTATGGATTTGAGAATTGACCTCTCTGGTGGACTCTTGTATATATTTATTTCTATGTTCTTATTTTTGGGAGTAGTTTTAGAAGTTAGGAGAAGAAGGATTGAATTATCTGTAAAGTGGTTATGTGTTCTCATGTGTATGAAGATCAATTTGTAATTCATTGAATGTATATGGATAGAACTAGGAAGGCCTTATAGCCTGGCATGTAATGAGTTTGATCAATTAATCAAAAATGATTTATGTTGTTTATTCTCTCACTATGTTTTTTTTGCTTTCGCATTGTCTTTGCAAGCTGGTTTGGTAGTTGGGAGAGCCTTTGGCCCCTCCTTCCATTCCTCACTTGCATCATGTGGTAACAGAGTGTTGGTGAGATCTAAGTTCTTCTTCTAAACCTTAACCCTATTTGGTGATATTGTTGTGGGGTAGAAGATTGGGATCTAACCTAGAATTGCAGAGGGATTCAAGATGGTTTAAGGGAGTAGAAATATAGATCTAGGTCTAGCTGATATGCTTAGACATATGGATTCAAGATTGGAAACTTTTGAGATAGCCCAGCATAAAGGAAGACATCTTGAGGATGTTAGTGATGATGAATTGGAAGAGGTTCAAGGTGAAGCTTCACCTACACCTATTATGGATCAGGAAAAAGAAATATTTCTGAGAGCTATGACAAGTTTGAAATCCACACCTTAGTTTAATTCTCCTGAGTATAGTGGAAAGTTGGATTCTGATAAATTGATTGATAGGATAACTGAGATGGAAAAGTATTTTGAATATGAGAATGTATCAGAGGATAAGAAGGTGAATATTGCAAGCACAAAGTTGAAAGGTCATGCATCCTTATGGTGGGAACATCTGCAATTGGATTGAAAGAAGAAAGGTAAAGACAAAATCAAGGTATGCGATAAGATGGTAAACAAATTCAAAGGAAAGTTTCTACCTTGTGATTATCAGATTAACCTGATTAGGAGAATGCAAAGTTTGAAGCAGAAAGAGAGATCTATAAAAGACTATACTGAAGAATTCTATAGATTGGACATCAGATCTGGACATGTTGAAGATGAAGTGGAAAGAGTAGCAAGATACCTGAATAGACTGAGAAGTTCTATACAAGATGAGATCGGTTTGGTCAAGATGGAAATCATTGAAGAAGCATATCAATTTGCCCTAAAAGCTGATAAAAAGTTGAACAAAAGATATGAAAAAAGACAAAGAGGTAGAGGTGGTTGATTTCCTAGAGGAAGAGGTAGATCTCATGGTGAAAATAGTAGATCTGAACAAAATAAGTAAATTTTAGACACATCTCAAGACAAAGGAAATATTTAATGGAAAGGTGGAAGTTCATACTGAGGAAGAGGCAATTACTCCCAAGGTGGTTATAGTAGAAAAGGGTTCCAAGTAACTTGTTACAATTGTGGTGAGGCAGGACACAAATCCTTTGAGTGTACACATACAAGCAAGAAGATTGGTAATAGTAGAAATGCTTTGGTGAAAGAGGAGTCACCAAATGAAGTTGAGAAGAAAGGAAATCTCATGATCTGAAGGATACTATGGAGTGAGAAGGATAAGCAAGATCCTGTTAGGAAAAAAAAATTTAGGACCAAATGTAGAGTTGCAAACAAAGTTTGGAAGGTGATTATTGATAGTGGAAGCTTAGAGAATCTGGCATCTGAGGAAATGGTCAAGAAATTGTAGGTGCAGAGAATGAAGCATCTGAAGCCCTATCATATCTCATGGATCAAGGATGAGCATACATTAATGGTGAGTGAACAGTTTTTTGTGAATCTAACAATTGGAAAGTATTATGATAAGGTGTTGTGTGATATTATGCCTATGGATTATTGTAATATTTTGTTAAGTAGACCTTGGAAATGATAGACATGCTATACATGATGAAAGAATGAATAGATACTCTATTTGGATTGATGGTAAGAAGTAAGTTTTGTTACCTTTGGTTGAAGAATCTCTTGGTGAGATATGTACATCTATGAAATTTTGTTTGATGGAAAGTAGACAATTTGTTAAGGATTTGAAAAGAAATGATATCTCTTATGCTTTGATTTCTAATGAACCGAGTAAGAATACAAAAGATGACATTCCTGTAGAAGTTGAAAAGTTACTCACTGAGTACAAGGAGATAATTTTAGATAATGTACCTAATGGTTTTCCATGAATGAGAGATATCATTCATTGTATGGATCTGATTCCTAGAGCTATTTTACCAAATAAAGAACCACATAGGTTAGCACCAACCAAGAATGAAGAGCTTAACCAACAAGTTCATGAATTGTTGAACAGGGGTTTGATCCAAGAAATTTTGATTCCATGTGTAGTACGTGTTGTGTTGAAACCTAAGAAGAATGGAGAATGGCGAATGTGCATTGATTCTAGAGAAATCAATAAGATCAAAGTGAAGTATAGGTTTCCTATACCAAGAATGGATGACATAATGGATTGTTTGAGTGGAGCAAGATATTTTACCGAAATTGATTTGAAGAGTGGGTATCATCATATCATAATTAGAGAAGGTGATGAATGGAAGATTATTTTCAAGACAAAGGAAGGTTTGTATGAATGGTTGGTTATGCCCTTTAGTTTAACTAATGCACCGAGTACTTTTTATGAGGTTAATGAATGAAGTTTTGAATAAATGTGTGATTGTATACTTGGATGATATTCTGATATTTAGTAAGACTAGAGAAGAGCATTTGATGCATATAAGGCAAGTGTTGCAGAGATTGAAAGAGGAAAAGTTGCTGATAAATCTGAAGAAGTGTTCCTTCATGAAAGAAGAGCTTGTGTATTTTGGTTTTGTAATTTTAGCTGATGGTTTGAAGATGGATCATGGGAAGGTTGAAGCTATAATTAGTTGGCCTATACCTAAGAATGTCACTAAGGTTAGATCATTTCATGGATAGGCAAGTTTTTACAAGAATTTTATCATAAATTTTAGTTCTATTTGTAATGTTATGACTGAGACAATGAGAGGAGACAAAAGAGAATTCAAATGGACAGATGGAGCTGATAAGAGTTTTGAGAAGTTGCATTTGAAGGTTTCCAAATTACCTATGTTAGAATTACTTGGTTTCAATAAGCTATTTCAAATTGAATGTGATGCAAGTGGATGTGCAATTGGAGCCGTATTGACTCAAGAAGGTAAACCTATTGCTTTCTTTAGTGAAAAGTTGAATTATGCTAAAAGGATATATTATGTCTATAATCAAGAGTTCTATGTTATTGTTCAAGCTATGAAGAAATAGAGACATTATTTGATGCCAAATGAATTTGTGTTGTATACTGATCATAAGGCTTTGCAGTATTTGGGTAGTCTGAATAAGTTGAATCAGAGACATATGAAATGGGTAGAGCATTTATAGAGTTTCACAATTGTGATTGATCATAAGAGTGGAGTTTCTAACTGAGTTGCTGATGCATTGAGTAGAAGAAGATCTTTGTTGACTAAAATGAAAATTGAAGCTCTTGGTTTTGATGACATGAAGAATTTGTATGAAAGTGATCCTGATTTTTTTGAGCAGTGGAGAGTGTGAAGAGCACCTAATTCAAATCAACCAAGTAAGTATGAATACTATTTTATTTAGGAAGATATGTTGTTCAAAGGTATTCAGTTGTGCATACCAAGAGGTTCAATGAGAACTAATTTGATTAAGGATAAACTTTTGGAAATACAATATTGGGGAAGCAAGATACTGAGAGTGGGGGTGAATAAAATCTTGAACTTTAATCACTTTAAAACAAACTGATCCACAAACATATAAATATGTAATTGATCTAACATCTAGTAGCATCCATGATAGTAAATGATTAACACAATAGACAAAATTTGGTAACCCAGAAACCCAAATAGGTAAAAATGGGTTGGTTATGACACCCAAAATTTATTCACTACTCTAGAAATAAAGTATGCCTATTAGGGCTACAAAAGTTTGATTACAATATGCAATCTACCTAGTTAAAGGTCTTCCCTTTAAGATCTTTAGATTATTACAATCTATGTTGTGAAAGGATTTCAACTTATAGTAAAGTAAGCACTCTGCTAAGAGATTTAAAAAGGTTTCCTAGAACCACTCTGTTAAGAGATTTCACCTGATACACTTGTTAGAATGTCTCAAGTACTGATCCTTTGATGTGCACTTTGATGCTAATAATGGATCTCCTCTTTACAATACCTTTTCTAATCTTATAATCTGATATGTCTTTACTCTGCTATTCACTGCTCTGTCACTCTTCAAGATCTATGCTTCCTTCACAAAATAACCCTCTGCATATCTCAAATGAATGCACACTCTTCTTCTCTCTATTTTAAATTAGGGTAAGAAGCAATCTTATATATTTATGAATCTAGCAACTAGATTTAGATCAATGACCAAGATCTAATACTTATGCCTCCAAGGCATTCCAATTTTTTGATTGGCTTCATGCCACGCATAGGATAAAATAATTAATGCATAATTAAATCCCTAGAGAATATTAAATGCTAACATATGTTGACCCAAAACTCTCATAAGTCAGCCAAAACATTTTACCTTAAAGTTTGTGAAATTTCTGACAAGTATGTCAAAATTGTCTTGCTTGGCACTTAAGTCTCCTATTGCTCAGCACAGACTTGCCAGGTATCTCAGCATCTATGATATGTTCTGCTTGGAAAGGACTTGCTGGGTGGCTCAGCCTATACTATTTTATCTTGGCCATAGTGGTAGCCAACCAAAAATGACTGAATAAATGACTAAGTGTGGACACTAAATAATCAACAAAAACTTAGAGATTAACAATCTCCCCCTTTGATATTTAGTGGAAAAAACACTTATCCTCTTGTTTACATCCACAAAACTACCTAAGTACATATAATACACCCCCTTTGATTATACTTCATACATAATAGATTATCTACATAATATACATGCCTTCAACAAAAAAAATATTATGCCTTTGGCTCATCTATTCCTTCCTTTCCTAATTCCCCCTTGTTTTTGTCACTAATAGCTAGAGGGGTTAAGTTGTACTTATCCAAAAACTATTTATGAAATTGTAGAATTAATTCAAATGAAGTGTCCCAACTATCTTTAACAAACTTCATAACTCCCAACTTAACTTCTAGCTCAGTAGCTAGACTTACCAAACTTTCTGCAGTAGAGAGATGAAAGTCTCTCTTTACCAATTCTCTTGCAGTTGTAAGTTCTTTCTTCATAACCTTTAGATGAGGTATCAGATTATCCTGAATTGTAATCAATTTGGCCCTGATTCAGCCATCTTCAGCAATAAGCTCGGCTAACCTCCTCTGTGTATGAGTTAACTTATTGAAATGAATGGAGCTAGAGCTAGCATCCATGCTCAGTGAGTTTGCAGTTGACTTCATATCGAGGTGCAATTTCTCAATTAAATTCTAATTTTATTTTGTAAAAAATGATTCATCACATCATCTTTTGTAAAAATAAAATACATTGTTTACAACTTCTAGAATTTCAATAAGAGAGGAAAGTTCAACCTATTTTGTAGCTATCTCGACAGATATCTTTTCTAGTACTTTCTTCTTGAACTTTCTCTCAGACCATTGCAATAGATTGTCATTTTCCTTGATATTATCATCAGTCACCTTTTGTACAATGTGAACTAGTTGTTCTAGTATAGGTGTCTGGTCATTTACATCATCCATATCAAAAGTCTTTACAAAAATATCTGTGATGTCATGCAAAACTTTCTTCTGCTTTCGTTCTCTCTTCATTTCTTCCTGTCTCTTCTTCCTCTTCAAAAGTTCTTGAAGGGTCTAAATTTTCTCGTATGACAAACTCTCATGATCCCATTTAGGAATCACAATGAATTCATCTAATGTGACATTTAGCCCCAGTGACTTCTTCTTATTTAACTTCCTCCTTTTGGGTGCAGGTGAGCTATCAATCGGCTCAGTTTCAATGATTTCCTTTCCTTTGTCAGCAAGCACTTTGGTTGCTAACTTCATCTTAATCAATATTTCCTATTGGTTAGGTACATTCCCCATTTTGGGTCTAGTGTGGGTAGATGAAGCAGAGTGTGGTAGATTTACCAACACTTTTATAGCCTCTTGTTCTTTAGGCTTGTCTCCAGTTTCTTCCAATTTGTCTCCATTGTCTAACAATGTCTGAGCAACCTATAAAATAGGTGGATTTTTAGTATTTACCTCTTGATCTTCTAGCTTTTATTTCTTGGCTCCTTTCTCTTCATCATTCTCTTCATCTTTCTCTTCATCGACTCAAGTAGCCTTGATAGGAAATTCAATAATTATGTCTGCTGGCTCATCCTAATCCTTGACATTCACATTGCTAACATTGTCCAATGTAGTGTCAATGGGACTATCGATTGTTAAGTCTATAGTTTTCTCTATGCTTGTTTCTTTTGATGGTCCAGACCCTATTTTTTCTTGATCAGTGGTGGTCTTCTCAGAGGTTCCTTCATCTATTTTCTTCTCTTTTGGGACTGACAACCCAAAAATCTCTTTCCAAATATGAGTACTTTGTTGTACTACTCCTTCAATATCATTATTTAAAATAGCAAAAGATCTATGTTTAGGTACAAAATTTTTCTTATATTGATCAAAAAAATTTGCTTTCTGTTTCTTTGTCAAGTGTGGGATGACTCTATCCAAAGTTGCTTCCCTAATTTTCCTTTCAGTCATCAATGCAAATTTCCATTTACTAGATAAGAAATCATAAAGTTTTGTAGGGACATTATTCCCTATCTCTATAGGTGTCAATTTTAATATAATCATCATGTCTAATAGAGCTTCCTGTAACTTGACCTTATTCTCTATACTTTACTTTTCATATTTGACAAATTTAAATCTAGATAGCCTAGTTGAACTTCTAATGTTCTTGCATACCTCATCAATGTCTATAGGATGTTTGAATGATGTTGTAGGTATTTTTCTCGGCACATCAGTGTCTATTTCCTCATCTTCTTCATCACTCAAGCTTAGTCTCCTTTTCCTTGGTCTTTTGGCAAAACTTCTCAGCACAACTTTAGTTTTGCTTGTTTTTTTTTCCTTGAACTGCTCTCAACAACATTATTCCTTGTGTATATGGATGTTCTCACCACAAGAGGTGAAATAGTTGATGCCCTGGTCCTTGGTCTATTTGTAGTAGGAAGGGTAGCTTGAGTTTTAACTTTTTTTACTTTGGTTTCCTTGGAAACCATTGGATGTTTCCCTTTCCCCTTAACAACTACTTCCTATTCAGATTCAATTTCTTCTTCTCCTTTACTAGATATGTCCTCTCCTTGTCCAGTAGTTAAGCCTAGAGAAGCATCCTTTGCTTCCTCATCACTTGTAATTCCAACCATCTTTTTTAGATTCTTGATAGTCTTTTTTATCTTCCTTTACATGGTGCCAGCCTTTAGGTTCATAGAAATTTTGGCCTTGGCTTCTTCATAATTACCAAAATGTTTAACAGTATTGTCAATTTCCTCCGCTAGTAAATTTGTTACGGCTGCAAATGTTTCATCTATATTTACTTCATAAGGTAATGGCCTTAACCATGACACCCTAGGTACTACATCCTGAACATAAGTGTAATCTATGTCTACAAGAAAGCACACATCCTTTTAATGTTGTTCCACTAATGAACTAGGAATTCTACTTCTCAGTCTTGTACTTTTCTTGAACTCCACAAAGTATGTTCCCATTACATTATTAAAATTATCCCCTAACTATTGAATTAGTACATTTATTTGTTGGGTGATAGGTCTATTTTTTTCCATACTATGTCTCCAAAGGTAGGAAAATTCTTTTGAACATAGAAAAATATGCATACAAGCAAGGATCCAAATTTACACACAGAATTCTTCACTTTCCTGATTGATGCAAGGTTCTCGGCAAGTTGTGTTAGTTGTAGCTTAGCTAGGTCATATGTGTGATCCTTCTTGATGATTTTCCATGCTTGGTCTACTGCAATGCAAGGCACACTATCCAGTCGGCTCAAATGATAGAACTTGTGAGATATAACCCTTACTACAAAATCAAGTTCAAAATCTTTGATGGTGGAAATTGTCATTCCTCTCTTGGTCCAGACAGCTTTAGTGACTTTCTCTATGTCTTCTTTACTCTATAATTTCATGGTTCTTTTCCCATTGATAGTAGGGTAACCAGTTACATGACGTATGATATCCTTGGTAATCTTTACTGGTCCATTCTCCAACCAAATGCTCATATCATGTACCCTGCTAAGAAAAATTTTGATCCATTCTTCTCTGAAATTCCTCAAAAACTCTAGGGCTTGAGTTAACCCTCACTCGGCTAGATTATTGTGTTTGGGTTTCAGGACTCCATCTATACATAGATTTTTTTAGGATTCCCTTAGCTCGTGGTCTCCAAATTCATTGATTTTACACATGTAACATGCCCTAATGTCATGAATCATAAGTACCTTCAAAGGGATCAAGGATAGGGCTCCAGTCAGATCACCTTTGATAGCACTCTCAGGAATGGCTTGAAAGTTGGGAGGTGCACAGGCATCACTCCTCACCAATTGAACCTCTCTCAATTCCTTCTCAATTCCCTTAACTGGTGCAGACAAACTAGTGGCCATGATTTCAAGATAAAAGGGTTTCAAAGATGAAATAGAGTACCTCAACAACTGTCAAAGTTCACACTTTTTCTGAATGGCCGATGGCACACTATAGAATTCTTCAAAAAACTATGCTGCAATCAAGTTCACCAATGCTTCAACACTTCAAGAAATCTCAAATCGCAAGGTGAAATTAATCATGAATGGATCATTACTTTATAGGCTTTATGGTAGGTTTGAAATAAATGTTCTATCCATTGGAGTTAGTGCAAAATAGTTGTCCTCAGCTAACTCTAACAATCTCTTGGTCGCAATCCAAACTAGCTCGGCACATATGGCGACAAGCTTGGTCTCAGTATAATACTGATGCTCAGCACCTCTAGTATTTAAGTGACTTTTCTTGGTACTTTATCTTTGAAATATGTCCTGATGCATCTTATCATATGCAAATATGGACTTTGGCACAATATATGTTAGGAACTGATGTAAGATATGAAATTTAAATACAGTTCCTTACATACCTCTTCTTCTTAGTTTGAGATGGTGTGATCACCTGATCCATTGGATTGGGTGACCTTGGCTTCAGTAGTTTCACTGCTACTTGGTTTTTTTTTCCTTACCCATGTCTAGTTCATCTATGCTCTAATTTCCTCAATAGTAGGAGCAGGTACTCTTGTCTTGCACTCTCTCTTAGTATGACCAATTTTCAAACAACTAAAACAAACTAGGCTTCCATTTATCCAACTCTTAGATCTTCCTCTAAAATGAGTCTTTATGCAGTCTTCAGGTGCATTTCCATACTCTTCATAGTAATGAAAACTTTTCCTTGTGTTTAATCCCAATTGTAAGTGTTTCCTTTTCTTGGTGGTTTAGCTTGTGTCTTTGATGTCCATTGTCATGTAGCATTTGATCTCCAATCTTGTGCATTATGTCCAAATTTTTTATAGTTGTAACAATATCCATTGATTCTTGATGTGGAAGGTGCATCATTTTCATTGGCCCAACATTTATGTGCTTTATGTCCAAACTTCTTATAGTTAAAGCAATAACCATTGAACTTGGGTTTAGGATTGGACTTACCATTCTTGCTTCGGCAGATGTTTGCTATATGTCTTGATTTTCCACAGTAATGGCATACAGGTTTGTTTTTCTTTGACTTTGCATTCCTCTTTTCACCAGTCTTTGATGATTCTCCTTTCTCAGTAGATGTCTTTTGTTTAGTGTGACCTAATCCAAAAGAATCTTTTGATCTCCTTGATGCTTCCATCAAGTTCTTAAAATGAGTCAAAGCTTCATGAGGTTTATTCAAATTTTCATTCAGTTCTTTCTCAGATCTCAATTCATCCTTTAATTGACTGTTCTCAGATCTTAGATTCATTATTTCCATGTCTTTCCTACTGATCTCCTGATTCGCAAGTAGCAGTTGATTTTCCATGTCAACATGATTGTTTGTCATCATTTGTACATCATGTGTCCTTTCATCAAGTCTAACATTCATCATTCTTTTATCTTCTTCAGCAATAGCTTTTTCATCTTCAACTTTCTTCTTTTGTTCCACTACTTCACATAGTCTTACTATCTACATTTCTTGTTCTCTTTTCAAGTTCTTGACTTCTTCACACAATGCATTGTTCCTTTCTAGTAGATCTACAATTGTTGCATCTCTCTTAGTAGAATCTCCATTCTAAAATAGATTTGCAGTGTCTTCTTCTAGATAATGACTATCATTCATTTGTTTGGCCAAATCTTTCCTAGATGTCAATGACTTCTTCAATTCCTGTCTAGCTATCTCAAGCTGATGTAAAGCTAGCTGAATTTAAATCTTCTGATTCTCAATGACTTTACCCAATCTATAAATCTCCATCTCTAGCTATGATACTCTCAAGCTGATTAAAACTTCTTATAGGAGAACTTAGCTCTCATACCAATTGTTGGAAATTCAATATTGGGAAAGCAAGATACTAAGAGGGGGGGTGAATCAGATCTTGAACTTTAATCACTTTAAAAAAAACTAATCCACAAAAATATAAATATGTAATCGATCTAACATCTAGTAGCATCCATGACAATAAATGAATAACATAATACACATAATTTGGTAACCTAGAAACCCAAATAGGTAAAACTAGGGTGGAGATGATACCCACAAATTCTTCACTACTATAGAAATAAAGTGTGCTTGTTAGGGCTACAAAAGTTTGATTACAATATGCAATCTACCTGGTTAAAGGTCTGCCCAATTAAGAGCTTTAGATCATTACAATCTACGTTGTGAAAGGATTTCAACTTATAGTAAAGTAAGAACTCTGTTAATATATTTAGAAATTTCTTCTAGAACCACTTTGTTAAGAGATTTCACCTGATACACTTGTTAGAATGTCTCAAGTATTGATCCTTCAATGTTCACTTTGATGCTGATAACAGATCTCCTCTTTTCAATACCTTTTCTAGTCTTATAATCTCATGTATTTACTCTGCTATTAATTTCTTTGTCACTCTTCAAGATCTATGATTCCTTCACAAAATAACCCTCTGCACATCTCAAATGAATGCACACCCTTCTTCTCTCTATTTTAAATTAGGGTAAGAAGCAATCTTATATATATTTATGAATTTGGCAATGAGATTTAGATCAACAACCAAGATCTAATACTTATGCCTCCAAGGCATTCCAATTTTCTGATTGGCTTCATGCCACGCATAGGATAAAATAATTAAATGAATAATTAACTCTGTAGAGAATATTAAATGCTTACATATGTTGGCCCAAAACTCTCATAATTCGGCCAAAATATTTTACCTTAAAGTTTGTGACATTTATGACAAGTATGTCAAAATTGTCTTGCTCAACACTTAGGTCTCATGTTTCTCGGCATGAACTTGTCAGGTAGCTTAGCATCTATGATATATTCTTCTCAAAAACAACTTTCCAGGTGGCTCGGCCTATACTATTTTATCTTAGCCGCAGTGGTAGCCGACCAATACTACCTAAATAAATGACTAAGTGTGGACACTAAATAATCAGCAAAAACTTAGAGATGAACAAAAACATAGTAGTGGATTAGATGGACATTTTGGTATTGATAAGATATTGAGATTTCTTAAGGAAAGGTCTTTTTGGCATCAGTTGTATAAGGATATTCAAACATTTGTGAAAATTTGTGGAATTTGTCAAGTTGCAAAAGGAGTAAGTCAGAATACTAGTTTGTATACACCAATTACTATTCCTGAGAAACCTTGGATTGATATCAGCATGAATTTTATTCTTTTCTTATCGAGGACAGCAAGAGGTAATGATTCCATATTTGTTGTTGTGGATAGATTTTCTAAGATAAAACATTTCATACCATGTAGAAAAACATCAAATACAGTACACATAGCAGATCTTTTCTTTAAGGAAATTGTCAGATTGCATGGATTACCAAGGAGTATCATCTCTAACTGAGACAATAAGTTTGTAAGTTATTTTTGGAGAACACTCTGGAATAAGTTGAATACTAAGTTGAAGTATATTCTACATTTCATCCATAGACTGATGGACAAACAGTGGTTGTAAACCAAATTTTGGGTAACTTGTTGAGATGCCTAGTTGGAGACACACCAAGTAATTGGGATTTGATGTTGGCATAAGAAAAGTTTGCATACAATAGTTTAGTAAATAGAAGTAATGGAAAGATACCTTTTGAGATTTTTCATGGCACACAATCGAGAGGTATATTAGACATAAGAGATATTGTTGGAGAAGAGAAAAGAAGTGTTGAAGAATAGGAATTTGTTGTCATGAAGACATTGCATGAAGATGTAAAATAGAAGCTAGAGAAAAGAAATTAGAAGTACAAAGATAGTGCAAATAGATCAAGAAGACATAAAATATTTGAAGTTGGTGATGTATTAATGGTTCATTTAAAGAAAGGTAGATTTCCTATTGGAACATATGGAAAATTAAAGATGAAGAAATTTGGTCCTTGCAAAATACCGAGAAGATTTGACAGTAGAAATGCTTATGAAGTTGAATTACCTGATGAAATGGATATATCACCTATATTCAATATTTTAGACTTGTATGAATATCATGAACCTGATGAAGAAGTGACAATACCAAGAGATTATTCTAAGAACAAGATAGAGGAAGTTGAACAGATTTTGAAATGGAGAATTGGCAGAAGTACAAGAGGAAAGGAATACATGGAGTATCTGGTAAAATGGAAGAACAGAACAATTGAGGACTCATCTTTGATTTCTCAATCTAAGTTGGATTCATTTTAGGTTGGACCTTATACATGATTTGGGGAATCATTTCTTGTAAGACCAGGTGTCTGATAGAGGAGAATCTTGGATCTTTGGAAATCCCACTCAACCAAAAAGATGTTTGTTTTGTTATTTAGTTTGTTTGGAGGCTTCTCGGGAAGTACTCTGTTACTCAGGTTCTATCACTTGATTTTGTCTTTTGTTTCTCGGTTATGCTTGTTCTGAGTTTTGGTCTCTGTTTCTTGGGTTTTTGTCGCACGGGCATGCTTGTTTTCAAGTTCTTTTATATCACTCGGTTTTGTCTTCTGTTGATCGAGTATGCTTGGTCAAAGTCATGTTTTTGGTGTTGGGTTTGTTCTTTTCTTGAGTCACTCTGTTGCTCGTTCATCCTTTTCCTGAGTTGTTTATTTTGGAGTTGGATCTGGTGGCTGAATTCAGCATTTAATTTCTTTGGATTAATTAATATGAGGTCTCTATTTGGGATCTTTGTGGACCTAAATATGGGTCTCACTTATGGATTTGAGTGTCAACCTCTCTAGTGGACTCTTGTATATATTTATTTCTATGTTCTTAGTTTTGGGAGAATTTTTAGAAGTTAGGAGAAGAAGGATTGAATTATCTGTAAAGTGGGTCTGTGACCTCACATGTATGCAGATCAATTTGTAATTCATTGAATGTATATGGCCAGAAATGGGAAGGCCTTACAGCCTGGCATGTAATGAGTTTGATCAATTAATGAAAAAGGATTTTTGTTGTTTCTTCTCTCACTTTATTTTTGTTTCTTTTGCATTGTCTCTGCAAGCTAGTTTTTTAGTTGGGAGAGCCTTTGGCCCCTCTTGTCATTCCTCCCTTGTGTCAATTGTTGATTGTAGCAGAACACTGATGATTGAAAATGGCATCACACAAACATTCTAGAGAGAAGTTGTAAGTATATTTGTCTATACACTAAACCGAGTTTAATTGAAGAAAGACACAAATAAGATACATTATAAGCTATGGTATGGATACACACCAAATGTGAGTTACTTTAGAATTTTTGGAATTCAATGTTATATACTGAAAGATGATATAAATGGGAAACTTAACTCTAAAATTGATGAAGGAATATTTCTAAGATATTGTACTAAAAGCAAAGCTTATAAATGTCTAAACAAATATTCTAACAAAATCATTGAAAGTGAAAATGTTAAAGTGGATGAATTTGCTGAGAAAAATGATGAGGAAAGCAAAAAGGAACCTGAATATTACAATGGCTTTGTCTACATAGAAGAACCTAGCATCTTTCCTAAGCTACAAAACAATGCAACTGAGAAATAGGCTTCACACACCGAGAATCAAGAAAATGCTCACAATGTTTAACTGAGTGATGAAGATCAAAATGAGGATCAAGATGAAGAACGAATATCTGAACCTATACTTGATAAATATGTTAGAAGACACCATCTATAGGACCATATCATTGGGGACAAAAGAGCAGGAATGAGAACAAGCAGTAAATCTTTTAACAATAGATGTTTCATTTGTGATTTTGAGCCTAAATCTATTAATGCTACACTTGAGAATCAAGAATGGGTTTGTGTAATGAATGAAGAGATTGAAGAGATTGAGAAGAATAAAATAGGGACATTAGTACCAAGACCGAGTGACAAAAATGTCATTGGCACCAAACATATTTTCACAAATAAACTTAATAATGTAACACCCCAAAATTGGCATCTTGCAACCCTAACCAATTTTGTTGCATTTGTCATTCTTCTAAATCATCAAAGTCCTATTGTACTAGGAAATTCTGAGTTTTAAACTGACTCTACTCGACCTGAGTGTCAAATGCAGAAAATCTTAAATCTATATTAATCATACATCATATTTAATTCCTAAATATCTATTTGGCTAAACAAACCCTATGATCGAATTAATTTAATTAATAAAGTCCTAGCACTTTAATTAAATTAAATTGACCCTCTTTAGCTGAGACACATAAAAAATGAATTAAATAATATTTAATTATTAAATAAATATCCTCATTTTCAATAATTGAATTTAATTATTCAGATAATTGAGAAAAAGCAATTATGAGGTCTTAATTATTTAATTAATTGGATATTCTCTCAAAAATCTTTCTTCTATTCAGAAATAGAAACTTTGAATTAATTGTGCTTTAAAGATAAATAAAACAATTTAATTCAAATAAAATAATATTAAATCAAAGAGATAAAACAGTTAAAACAGGAAGAAAACAGTTTATTGAATTCTTTTCAATAAAGCTTTCTATTTTTAATTGGTTTTTCTAGTTGTTTTATTTCAAAAATAGGAAAGTTTCTATTCTGATCTTCTCAGGGTTTATAAAAGAACCCTCTTTCTTCATTC
>MU228197.1:260497-283070 GCA_018584345.1 Thuja plicata | reverse complement strand
GGTCTCATTTTGCTAATATCATATAGAGTAATTGCATATTGCTAATAGAATAACTTCAATTTCTAGATTAATGGCATTTAGTATTCATGTTAGATGATATCTCATATTTCAATTCATTAGCATAATCCTTGCATTTTCATTGCATTCATGATGATAAATCCTTCATTCTTAGATGGTCCATAGTTGTGAGGCCCTCGTCCTGAGAGCAAATTTCAAAACTCCATCTAGATAGAAGGCAACAGGTCGAACCACGCAGACAGACAGGATGAATAACTCATATTCAGTCTTGGTTGTACCTAGTGAAGAAGGACTATGTTCAAGTGTGTGGTTGATTGAGAAGGCCAAAATTAACTCATACATTTCTGGCGCCCACTGTGGGACAGGTATTTTTTCTATCTGGCCTCATTTCATTTCAAAAATTTTATTTTTATGCATTCTGTCTATACTCCATACAATCTCTGTTTTAATGTTGTTATGCCCTGCATTCCCGTCCCTGCATTTTGTGTGCAAAATTTTGGGTCCCCCTTTTTTTCTTTTTGCTTTGCTTTTTGCTGCGGCTTTGCCTTGTCTTTCTTTTCCTTTTTTATTTTTTTCTCTGGGGTTTTCTTCCCCGGTGTGTCTTGTTTTCTTGGTTTGGTTTTCCCCTCCGAGATCCCAGATCCCGGAGGTTGCCTTTTTGTTGGAAGCCAGATTCCAAACTCTAAGATTCTTTGCTATGATGTTCTTAAGTCTTAAGAATATCATCGTAAGGAATCCCCGGGCCCAGAGTCTGGAGGTTGCGCCTGACCTGAAATCTTCGGAAGGAGGAGGATTACTTTTCACAGTGGGTATAAATAGACTTGCCTGTCATTTTCACACTTACTGTGATTAAAGCCTTCAAGCACTTAGAGCGAAATAGAGCATTTTCAAAGCGATTAGCAGAGCATTTACAGAGAATTTGTGATAATCAAAGCTTAACACCTTCTCTTGTTCTCAGAGATACGCGAGTGCTTCATGGTGGTGATTCTGATAGCTTGACGGCTCGAGTTGTTACAGGGTTCTCTCGGTAATCCCTTCCTTCCTCCACCTTCTGCATTTTCAAGTTGGTGTTCCGCCTTTCCTCCTCTCTATTTTTGCTTCCATTTTCTGGTTTTTCCTTGGGTTTTCCTGGTTTTGTTTTCATTTTGCTTTGTTCCTCTGTCGTGTTTGGCTTGTTTGTCTTTTGGTTTTGCCACCCGTTGGTGGGTCGGCTCTGCCAGAAGGTTGTCCACCTTCTATGCAGAGGTTGTTTGTCTGTAAAGTCTATAAATTGCGTAGATAGTGTAAATGGTTATATATATTTGTTTCTGTCTTGTCTGGTTTTTCCCGCGGGAGTCATCCCGTGTGTATATTCATGTATATATGTGCATATCTGTAGATAACCCTTATATATCTCCTCCTTTCCATGTATATATCCCTCAGCTCTATGTATATCCTTCTAGGTGGCTTGACAAGCTGGTCAAGTCACCTTTGCTTCTGGTTTTTCACCTCCAAGCTTGCTTCGAGGCAGAAAACCACCTGTTTGAAACTCAGCTCTCGACCGGTTTCACACGGGTAGTTTTCTCTCTCCTCCATCAAGGCTGTCAGAGCCTCATTTATTTCCCATGTGCGCAATTACTTCTAGCCAAGTGGCTTTCCCTTTTCACGCGTTCGGACAATTAACTCCATCGTCATCGCCATCACATCCATTTAATGTCAACGCACATGGCGCCCACGTGGACTTGCCTTCACATTCTTCCTTGTTAACGGACATTTCTCCAGGCTTCGGGCCTTTTTACCACCACACATCCATTTTCCTTACCATGTGTGATAAAATCCTCGAACCCGGACATGTAATAAAGATTCCTAAGTTCATGATTTGTTTTTTCTTTTCGGGTATCTTTGCATAAAACTAACTTTTCAGGAAAGGCAAACATCATGGTGGTAGGATTTCCTAGACCCCGGAGTAACTATTTTATTTTGATAAAATATTCTGACACTCGCTTTGTCTCGCAGGTCCAGACTTCATCTTACAAACATGTCTGAGGCATCTGCATCATCTCCTCCCGGAAGTCTGGAGTTACCAAACACAACCGAGACCAGGGCAGCGGAAAATTCAAGAATAGAGAAGGCCCTAGCAAAGATGCCCTTCACCATGAAGTTTGTGTAGGATAATGAGATTGTAGGCTCAAAGATTGAGTCCAAGGTAAAACTGATGACCGACGCTAGTGTCGGGACCTGGGCGGAAATGCAGGCCCTAGTAAAGATAATGCACATCCAGCGACAGGCTGGAGACAAACTCGCAACCAATGTCAGAGGTTTCAGAATCCTCTGGGAAGCTAGCTTTCCATGCTCCATGCAGTCCCCGAAACTTGTCTTAGCATTGGCGGCCAATTACAACTCTTCTATATGGGCTGTCATGCTCGCAGCCGCAGAGCCCACGGGATTCCCCACTCCACTGGTGTCCCTCGACCTAGTCACTTTCCAAGCATGCATGGGCATCCCACAATTTGATAGGGCCTCGGTGGTTACAAAGACTGAAGCCTTGAAATAATTCAATCAACTGGAGGATGCTGCCCGGGTGTACATGAACACTTACTGGCTCAAGGTCCCAAAGAGGGACCCAAGGAGAATGAAGATTGATATCCCCTGCTCTGAATTCAAGGAGAGCATCCAAATGGGGATGATAGCATTGGCCTGGGTATTTGGGCAACCCTCCGCCCAGGAGTTTTCCAAATGGATGTACTATTTCCTCCTGGGCATCTCCACTAAGGGAGAATTCTTCGACTGGGTGACAATAATCTCCAATCATGTCGACTCCCAGTTCCTACAATTGAACCAGAAGAAGAAGTTCTACATGACTTCCTATGTTTTCTGGGCTTTGGCCCAATAGAGGCCCCACTCCAATGGCCTGCTTACAGATGGCATTCTCAGGATTGGCCTGGGACAAAAAGCACCGTGGGACCATTTCCCACAGATTCAATGGGAGGCCAGCTTCCCCAGTTACTGTCGGATAAATGATTCCTTCGTTTACTACCATTTGCTCACACCAACCCGGGATGCCAGATACCGCCTATCCACTAAGGCGATGAAGTTGGTTAGTAGTTATGGGCACTACTATATCCAATTCCAGCAGCATACATACATTAGGGTTGCCGGCTTCTCTGGGAAACCCTACTTGTTTCCCAAGCATTATGGGGACAAGATCGTGCTGCTGGAATATTGCCGGCAAATGATGGAACTGCATACCTTCTTGGCCCACAAGAAGGTCCCCAATGTCTCGTTCCCAATCTCCTATGGGAACTACACCTGCAGTCTGGCCACCGCGAAGGAGGCAGACAATGAGTTAAAATGTTATAACTTGCAGGAATTCTATCTGGCACAGAGAAATTTTGATCCGCATGGCAGAATTGCAACGGCACTGCCCCAGGCTTCGGAGCCCCACCACGTACACATGGAAGACTTCTGGGCTGATTTCCAGGATGACATGGATGTGCACAGCTGGCACTATGATAGAATGACGACCGGAATGATACAGAACTAAAGCTCTAGAGGTTCCCAATGGGTTTCTCAGACACCGCCCCCACCGAAGATCCCTAGTATAAAGAAAAGGGGATTGACAAAATGGCATTGCCGACAATGAATTGGGCCATCTAGGAGGGGCCCATGATTGAAGACTTCACTCGGGAAGTAGTCAAGCGAATTCACGCCTATTTTAAAATGGTGTGCCCCGGGAGTATGCGCCAAGCTCCCAGACTAGTACCAAAAGTAACACCACAGCCGGTACTGAAATTGAGTCCGGGGGCCGGGACTTCTACACAAGGTGCAGACAAAGGAAAATGGATAGATACAACTCCCCCCGCATAGCAAGTCCCCATTCAAGAATAGATTAAGAAATCTGTAGCAGCCTCCCAGCAAATGAGGGAGTAGTTGATAATGAAGCTAGCCACTCCCCCACTCATGGCCGGACCTATTCGTCCCCCTTCCTCCCTGTCGCTGGTAGCCTTGATGGTGAAGGCAACTGGGGTAGATCCCATGGAAGCGGTGGTAATTGCCGATGTGGGGCCATCCTTAATCACCCAGAGGAAGAGAAAGCATATTGCACAGCCGAAGGTAGAACCGGCGCCGAAGGCATCCCTCCCAAAAGAAGTGGAAATCCTTTCTTCTAGTTCCCTGGAATCGGAGAAAGAGGTAGAGCAAATGGAGGTCCCAGCCAGTCCCCCTCTGAAAGAGGATTTTGACGTATTTGCAGCCGATGAGTTTGGAAATCTACAAGGGGACGACACACAAGCAGAAATAGAAGTCCTGGAAAAGGAATAAGGGGCTGTGGACTCAGAAGACCCAGAACTAGAATCTGTAGAATAAGAAGAGCAGCAAACAGAAGAAAAGAGGCCAGAACCAGAGGTTATCTCTAGGGCCCCAGAAACACAAGGTCTAGGAGTGGACCAACAACAACCGAGTGAACAAAAGGCATCCGCTGGGGAACCCAGACCCAGACCTTTGGGATCAACCGTAACCCCAGCTTCCACGTTCCCAAGGCCACTCCCGGGGGCAACCTTTGGGCAGGTAATCACAGCGGCCCAAACTCTGAATCTCGGCCTGATACCTCCCCTACTGCCAATAGATGAGGAAGAAGAAGAAGAGAAGCATGATGAAGAAATCCTCGAGGAAGCCGACCAGGGTCCAGACACATCAATTGACATCCAGGACCAGGCTGAGGAGACAAAAATTGAAAAGAAGATTGCTGGAGAAGAAGTAACGGCAGGGAGAGGAACAGAGGAAGTATATGATGAAAAGGAGCAGCCACCGCCGGACACTGGGAGAGAATCTGGAGATCACACTCTGACAAGAAGGCCACCTCTCCCACCTCCATGGCTGGTAGAAAATAGAAAAAAGAAAGCCCAATCCACTCCGGCAGTCCTTCTCTCCCTGCCCCAAATGATGGCCTTAGCTCAGGCCCCGCCAGAAGCAAAGAAGGCCCAGACAGTTCATACCGTTCAGACTGGGCCAGGTGGAGAAACAGTTGCAGTAGTGGCAACGCCTCCTCCAGACGCCGATGAAGCAACTGTGGATCCCGCAGATTATAATATCGCAGAGGTATCCTTGGGAAAAAGGGGAAAGCAGGGTGAAGTAGACCTGCTGAAGGAGGTAGCAAGGGCAGTGGAGGCCCGATATGAAAAAGAGGCCCAGAGGCTCAAAGCTGAGAAGGAGAAGAATGCAAACCTTATGGGGTTGCTTACCGAGCTGGCCAGACCCATCAACGCCGCCCCTCCACAGACCTCCACATCAGAGGAATTATCGCAGAGCGACATAGACTCCCTACGAGTAATGAAAAAGAAGGCCCAAGCAGTAGACAAATGGGTCACTCTACAGATAGGAAACACCCGGTGTTTCCTAGCGTCCACTCTCCCAGATTTATATATGGCCTGGCAGGTTATTCATCAGGCAGAAGCATTGATTGAGCAATGGGAGAGTGACGCCAAGAATTACCAGGCGTGGAAGGCAGAGCTCGAAGAGCTCCTCACCCTGGGGGAAGACATAATTTCTGAGTCCAAAATTTTGGGTGATGAATCATTTGATTTTGTAAGGGCTCAGCACTCCAGACTAGACCTCACATTGGAGGTAACCAAGCAACTGGTAGAGTCCTTACAGGAAAAGGTAAACACAGTGAAGTATTCTTCTAATTTATACAAGTCATTTGTAATAAAAGCTTCCGGGGTTGATCCGCTTAGTACAAATACTTATACCCCCAAGGAGTCAGTTTTGGGGAATTTTGATGAAATGATGGCATCTCGGTATCAATCCCCGGAGGGGATAGATGGGGCCCAAATGGCAAAACTTACCGAAATAGTGCTTAAAGGCCATGACACCACGAGAATGGCAGATGAGTTCAGAAATAATGTTCCAGACTTGGGAGAACTAGTTGATGTGGCCAGGCACAGAAGGGCTAGCCTAAAAAAGATCGACGAGGATGGCATTTTCTACCTCCTTCAGGCCTTCAACAATAATAAGCAGCCTTGACCATTCTCTGGGAACCAGGGAAACTTGAGCATTAAGTATTCTTTATTCTTTTGGGGATGTAAGTTCCCGGATCCCAGAGTCCTAGATCCAAAATTTTGTATTCTTTAAAGATGATCTATGTCCCAGTCCCCGAGGCCAACTGGTCACTTTCAGAGGTGGTTAATAAAGACTGTCAGAAGGTATTTGGCCACATCAAGAGGCATTGGCTCAGCAGTTGGTTTCTGACAGGGTGGTCTTCTCGAGGCACTGTTGAAAGGTACACCTGGCACATTGGAGATAGGGCACCGCATTTCCCATTTATGAGGCATGTAGCCTCAGTCCCCGAGGGACCTACTTTCTACTTTCTCTTCTCTGGCCCTCTTCTCGAGGCTGATTCTTCCGATGTATATTCTTGTCTTATTTTTCTGACATGGCAGACCTATTTCGTCTCTAGGTCTTTTGTAGGGTGGCGCTGGTAGTACCGGCCCCCAGATATTGTATTTTATTAAAACACAGTGAAATAGGGTTAGGGCTAGAGAGTTGTATAAATAGGCAAATTGGCCCATTTCTAAGGGTCGACGAAATTGATGATTTTGTTATCCATAAGAAATAGCAAAAGTAGTCCCTGAGTTTAAGTTGCAGATCTCAATGCTCCACTGTTCTGTTCTTAATAGTTAGACGCTCCCATAGAGAAACCATTATATCACGCACCAGTGCCTGCTGGACTAAGTATTAATGAAGAAGGAAGGATTCTTGGCAATAATGTTGTTAGCATCCCTGCTTCTGAGTTAACGGTATTTCATGTTTTAATGTTCTGTATGTCCTTCACTCTGATATGTTAAAGTAGATTAATGACCTCTTTATTTCCGCTACTGATAAAATACTAACTGATGGTTGTGTATTTCTTCGGTATTTAGTGTAGTCTTTTAGAGTATTGTCGATGTTCCAGACATTTCAGCATGACTGTAGTTAGATAGACATTTCTAACCCTGCAGGATATTTTTTCATTTTATTTGCTAAGTGTAGAATGCTCTGGGAAACCCTTACTATACTGAATCTCTGAAAGAATGAGTTGAAGTAACCAGCTATCCCCCTCGAAAATAGTCACCTCTTCCAACTGAGCCCCACACCGTTGTGACCTGACACCCAGGTGCTTGAAGGCCCAGAGGATTTATTTCCCCCAGATAACCTTTGCAGGCGGAGTTGGCTGATTTCCCCAGAACCCAGTGACAACTTATGACTGTTGGCAGACCCGGTCAGCAAAACCCTGTCAACATAAACTGGCGCTAGAAGGAGGGCATGAACTCATCCCCCTCCCAAGATTCTGATTTTACACCTCCTGAGGGTTCCCCGAGTTGTAGTTTTAGGAGACAAGTCTTTAGTGGGATTGGGTCCTTTTCCTCAGCTAAATTTCAAAGAGTCCTTAGGTCTGCCTTGAATCTTGGAAGGTTTGTCAAATTCGAGCCTCCTGCTTGAAAGAAATGAACCTCTAAAGTCCTACCAGCCACTGTTGTCTAGGGATCTACCATACCCCTGAATACTCAAACTCCCTAGACGGTCCCGGGAACCAGTACCCAAATAACCCAACATATAGTTCCCCCAATGGCTGCATATTTTGGAAACACTGGGTCCCTAATCGACACTTTTTCGGGCACAATCAATGACTTACCCTCTCACCCAGAGAAGATTTTCCTGCGATATGAGCACTTAGGCTCACGGACCACAAAAGAACATTTACAGGCATACAAAGATGCCATGAATCGACTCCGGATCCAGCATGAGGATGTTGTGACCCGCATGTTTCCCTTGTCCTTAGGATAAAGCGAGTTGAACTGGTACCTAAACTTACCTGCCAATTCCATCAACACTTGGCAGGATATGGAGGATGCCTTCTTGGCTACCTTTCGCGTGCATGTGGACCCAGCTTGGTCCCACAGCTAGTTTATCTCCATTAGGAAGGAACCCAATGAACCTCTTGCAGCATTCAATCATAGGTTCCAACGTGCCCTGAAGCGGTGCATGGGCCCTTTTTTCCCATCACCAGACGTTACCATACAGACATATCTTAATGCGATGGACCCTTTCGTTGCCACCCTCCTTTGGAGAATAACCACCCCAGAAAACCAGGATACTTTGGAAAAAGTCTACAACCTAGCCTTAGAGCTGTCTCGTGGTCTCAATAAATCCCCAGGCGGGATTGGGCAGAACACACCCTTCAATATGATCCCCGGTGGAACTGTATATGTCGGCGGATACAATCCCAATCTGGCAATAGGTTCCCCCTCGATGGCGGTGAATCCCCCGCCACCTTTGATAGACCAACAGGCACGATATGTTTACCCAGCCCAGACCCAGATAACGCCGGGTCTGGAAGTCTTCCCTTAGAACCAGCCACAGCAGACACAACAAACTCAGACACAACCATCCGGAGTGCCATTCTTCTAGTCATCCGCGACTGGAGGATTGCCACCCTCGACTCTGGTTAATCCTGTTGCCTTCCTGGGAAGCCAACAACTGCCACAACTATCCCATTGTGATGCTAACACTCAGTTGACCGCTGAGGTTGAATCCCTCCGGCAAATGATGTCCACTCTAACTATGGACATGGGTCAGCTGAAGGCGGGGTCTCACGCACCCCAGACCTCAAATTCCCAGAGAGGGAATATCTTTTTCGGCCAACAAAATAACAATGTCGGGGGAAGAAACTTTAACAGCAGGCCTAGGCCCAACCAACAATAATGGAATAATAACGCTAACACCGGAGGCCCACCTCTGAACCAAAACACCAACCAAAATGGTGCTGGACCCTCCCATTTTATGCCATTCGCAGACTTCCATCCCATGACTAACTGGTGTAGGCTACATGATACAGGTTCCCACAATGAGGTGAATTGTGCCACTTTGGAGAAAGTCATAATGATCTCCCAGCTGGACAGGCAGCAATCGCACGATACCGCTCCCTCGGAGCCCCTTGTCCAAGAGAAAACCCACAGTGCCTTCACCTGTGACACCATCTTCTTCGATACTTCTGGAGAAGATGAAGAAGAATCCGAACTACAGGGATTCTTTGATGAATCCATTCCGCCCTTTGAGGCCAACGCCTTTACTAACCCACGGGCTCCATATAATACCTGGAGCCAGGTGGGTAAAGGACCAGCTTACACGCCTATACCTCCTACCCAAGATACTCCTCCTCCCTAGACTAATGCAACTGATCGACCCGTCCCTCCAAAAGGTCCTAGCTCTAACCAAGCAAAAGATCTCACGGAGGAAAATCACCAGTTCCCGGGAGGAAGATTCGACATCACGAAGGCATTAGAGCAGACCACCACCTCCATGACCTTGATGGGGGTTTTTTTAAATTGTCCCAAGCAGAAGAAGTCCCTTCTGAAGCTCTTAGGGAACTCGAAAGTAGTTAGCTGCCCACCCAAGACTGTCTCATTCAAAGATGCTAATGCGACTGTCTTCCAGGGAAATAATGAGGATCCTCCCTTCCTACTAGGCCTAAACATTTACGGCAAAAATATACATAACTGCCTAGTAGATTCTAGAGCTTTGGGTAACATCATGCCCTTGTCCATCTGTCAGAAGCTCAGACTCCACCCCACCCCATCTAATGGCGCAGTAATCCAGCTGGATAAGACTAATGTAAAAATGGTGCAGGAATTAAAGCATGTCCGGATACACCTTATCTAGGACCCCAGAATAGCCAGCATCATTGACATCCAAGTGGTGGATATCCCAGAGACTTATGGGATGTTACTAAGTTAGAATTGGTCTAAGTCCTTAAATGGATACTTTTCAACCAACTTCACCCACCTATGGCTTCCGTGGGAAGGAGAATCCAATCAAATCCGGATCGAAAGCGAACCTCAGATGAAACAGGCCCTTAGCGAAGTTGGAAGGGTCAATGAAGTCCTTTTCTCTGAATCTTCTTTGGGGGTGTACCGACCTCTTGAAATCTTAACATTTGATTTCATTCCCGGAGAGGATCCTATAGTGTTGCAAAGAACACAAGACTTAGAAGAAAAGGTGAGAGTTGAAGTTAACTTTTAGGGCTCCACAGTGACCCTTGCCACACTCCTGTCTGGCACATGGTGCCGAGTGCATTACCAAAAACATTCAGAGCATGAATGTGAGCCATGCCTATCGATCTCTACCCGACAACTCGATATCTTCCAGAGTGAACATACAACTGATTCCCCAGGACCCAGTACTTCTACGGGATGTGCTCCTTTGGTGCTGTCCCCCCAGGAATCACAAATCGAAACACCTCCGGGGATGAATTCTACTCTCACGTCAGTAGTCCGGGAGAAAATCCCCAAGTCTCCCAGCAATAATCCAAAGGGAACTCCCCATCCCCAGCCCCAGATTACAAACAATGACTTATGGACCCTTAAGTTCAATGGGTCCCGATCCAAACAAGGCTGTGGGGCCAGGGTAGAACTAATCAACCCGCAAGGGAAATCCTTCCTCACGTCCTATAGGCTACAGTTCAACTATATGAACAATGTCACGGAGTACGAGGCTTTGGTCCTTGGGCTCTTATTCGCACTAAGGAAAGGTATCACTCACCTCCGGGCTCTGGGTGATTCAGAGTTGGTTGTTAAACAAGTCCGGAGTCAATACACATGTCATGACAAAAGGCTGGCTGCATACTGCAACTGGGCTTGGAGCCTTATTAAATATTTCGATGCCTTTGGCATTGACCTTATTCCCCGGCGACGGAACTATGTCCCGGATGCCCTAGCCGTTTCTACCAGCACACTTGAGCCGATGGCCGGCTCACGACTCTGAAGATTTTCACTTGAGATGGTCCCCATCCCCTCCATTCCAGATAATGTTACTCACTTTCAGGTTTTTGAGGATGACCAACATATCCTGGCCTTCATGGCCAATGTTAGTGTTTTTGAGGATCAGATAGTGGAGGAACGAGACCATGATGATACTGGGCAGGGTGACAAAGATGATGGGATCAAGGACTTACCCACCAACACCATCCCTAAGGGGATGGTTGTATTATAATGAATCTTTGACTCAGACCCTCGGGCCCATGAGAAGGTATCATCCTCCCCTGAGGGAGGAAAGTTTGAAAAAGTTAACATCGGCCAGCCCGGAGAAGAAAAGATCATCCACATTGGTACCTCCTGCTCCCCTAAGGAAAAGGAGAAGATTCTCGCGGTTCTCCGAGAATACATCGATGTAATCGCCTGGGGTTATGAAGACTTAAAGACATATGACACATCCATCATGACCCATACTATTCCCCTGAAGCCAGACGCTAAGCCCTTTTAGCAAAAGCAAAGACCGGTCAACCCCCTGATAGAGCCTCTGATTCATCAAGAGGTAGAAAAACTGTTGTCAGCCCAAATAATCTTTCCAATCCGGCATACTACATGGGTTGCCAACCTGGTCCCAGTTAGGAAGAAGAACGGTGAGATCCGCCTTTGTGTGGATTTCTGATACTTGAACAAGGCATCTAGAAAATATAATCACCCTCTCCCCTCCTTGGATGAGGTGCTGCAGATAGTAAATGGATCTCAAATGATGTCATTCTTGGATGGATATTCTGGGTACAACCAGGTCATGGTTAAGTATGAGGATAGAGAGAAAACAGCGTTTACCACCAAGTGGGGAACATTTTCATACAGAAGAATGCCCTTCGGTTTGATCAATGCAGGGGCTACTTTTCAGAAGGCCATGGACATTGCGTTTGAAGGCCTTGTAAATCGATGCATAATCATCTACATGAATGATTTGACTGTCTTCTCCAGGAACAGGCGTGATCACGCCGCCCACCTCCCTCAGATCTGCGAGAGATGTTGCTGGTATGGAATATCCCTCAACCCTAAGAAGTGTATATTTAGGGTCACCGAGGGGAAGTTGCTCAGGCATATCATCTCTGAGAAGGGTATATCCATAGACCCTGATAGAGTCAAAGCATTGCTGAACTTACAAATGTCGGGTAGCAAGAAAGAAATGCGATCCTTCTTCAGAAAAATCAACTTCGTACAATGATTCATCATGGGATTCGTAGAAATAGTCAAACCACTCATTAAAATGATGAAAAAGGATACCAAAATTGAGTGGAGTCCTGAAGCAAAGCGGGCGTTCACCCAGATCAAACAGACCATAATGGAGGCACCTGTCCTGGCTAGTCTGGACTATTCCCTCCCATTTTACATATACTCGTTTACTTTGCCGCATTTTGTCGCGGCAGTACTGACCCAAAAGGTTGAAGGGGAGGAACGACCAATTACTTTCATGAGTTCCCCCTTTAAGAATGCCAAAGTCCGGTATTCATCCCTAGAAAAATAGGCCTTCACTTTGGTTCGCGCCGTGAAGAAATTCTGGCGTTATATTCTCTGGAGCAAAGTGCATGCTATCATCCCAGACGAGGCTATCAAATCTCTGCTGATGCAAAGTGAGTTGGGTGAGAGATGGGGGAAATGGATGGCCATCCTCCAGGAATATGACTTAGAGATGCAACCCATGAAAATAGTCCGAGGCTAGGGACTAAGTTGAACAATAGCAGAAGGGACTCCCCACATAGAATGTCATACTTACACAGTGGAGTCCATTACCCAGGATTTGTGGTATACCGATCTGGTGTACTTGCTGCTAAACAACAAATGCCCAGACGGATTACCTCCCCACAAATGCCATGCCCTGCGAATGAAAAGCGCCCACTTTATGATTAAAAATTCTACGCTTTACCGTCAGAACTATGAGGGAGTGTACCTCCAGTGCATCGACAGGGACCAAGCTATGAAAATAATTGATGAATTCCATGGACAGTTTAGAACCGGACATGGTTCAGCCGACGCCACTGCCCATCAGATCCTCCGGGCTAGATACTATTGGACCTGTATCTTCAAGGATGTTTACGCTCATGTCAGAAAATGCCATACTTGCCAAACTACAGCACATCATGAGCGTAACCCAGCCATGCCTCTGCAACCAGTCTACGAGGCTAGACCCTTTGCCCAGTGGGCATTTGACTTCATCGGGGAGATCAACCCCAACTCGTCTACCAACCACCGATACATTCTGACTGCTACTGATTACTGCACTCGGTGTTCTGAAGACATACCTTGCAAAAACAACACGGCGGACGTAGTTATCAATTTTTTAGAAGAAAGCATCGTCACAAGGTTTGAAATGTCCTTCGCTTTAGTATGTGACAATGGTCCGGGGTTTTCTTCTGCACAATTACTCGAATGGACCTACAATTGAAAGATCACACTGAAGTTCTCCAGCAACTATTATCTTCAGGGAAATGGCGTTGCTGAATCAACAAACAAGAATCTACTTGAGGTGATAAAACATCTGTTAGAACAAAATCCCCAGGATTGGCACCAAAAACTGAAATTCGCCCTCTGGGCGGATCACATTAGTATTAAAGCCACCCTGGGGACATCCCCATTCCACCTGGTTTATGGTCAGAACCCTGTATTCCCAGTCAACTTACAGATCCCAGTTTTATAGTTCATGCAGGCATTCAACAACAGGGACAACATTGTGGAGGTTCAGCTCCTGAACCTAGTGTGAATGGAAGAACAGCGAGACGCGGCCCTTGAACATTTTGCGCGTCATCAAGCAGTGGTAAAACGATGGTTTGACAGAAGAGCCCAATACAAGGCTTTTTAGATCTTGGATCTGGTCCTATTGTGGGATAAGGCCCGGGAGAAGAAAGGAAAGCATACTAAGTTCCAACAGCTCTGGCTCGGACCATACTTAATTTTAGAAATCTGCGGGGCAAATACTTACTGCCTTAACACCTTGATTGGAGAACCTGTCGCATTGCCTGTTAATGGGAAGTTTCTCAAACATTACTTCGAATAAGGGTAAGTTTGTCCAAAATTGTATTGTATGTAAATATCCCCTTGTAAATATTCTTGTCGGCTATCTTCCGGGGTAGTCTCCCCCTTTCTTTCATTTTTGTTGTCTTTGTTTTCGCTTTTAGTTTTCTTTTGGTCCTGGCATTTTGTTCCATCTTGTAGGAATTGGAATGCTTCACATAACTCTGGCCTCTGGTGCAATGCCTCCGGCATGGTGAACTTTAGAATCTATCTTTATCATGGTGGAATCAACCCGGTCTCCGGGATTGTTTTGCAGGTTATGGCACATTTTCGAGCAATCTCCATTGGGTGTTGTCTCTGGGAGTCTGGCAATCAGTGAACAATAATAATATAAGGAACAAGTAATCGGACATGTCGAGGGTAGATCAGCTGTACTGATTGGTTGACCCACGTCTAAAAATCTAATGGAATTCCTTTTAGGTCCGGAGTTTTATCCTCTCTAAATATCTAAATATAGGTGGATAGGTGAAAGAAGTACCGCCATTTGAATTTTAGCTAAGCTTAGGCTCAATGGTGAAAGAAGTACCGCCTTCCCCACCTGAAAATGAATAAAATAATAAGAGAAAAAGCGGGACGAAACTCTGATCTCCGGGGGGAAGCAATCAAATTGATGACTGGTTCGATGTAATTAGTACCGCCTCTCTATTCCTCCCAGAGGTCATTGGCTTGATTTCCTTCCAAAGCACATGACACCACTGATGAAAGGCTATGGACTGACTCCTGTGTGTTCGGTTTCTCTCGGATATGTCGCTCTCTGCTTTTCGAACGCTCCAGGAGATGGATTTGTTCTGGTTGTGCTAACCAGAGGTTCTATGGTTCTCAAATGCGCTAAGGCATTTGTCCCAGATAGTCGCCATTTTTTATATCCTGCTTCTCCATCCCTACATTTTGTGTGTAAAATGTTGGGTCCCCCTTTTTTTCTTTTTGCGTTGCCTTTTGTTGCGGCTTTGCCTTGTCTTTCTTTTCCTTTTTGCTTTCTTTCTTCGGGGTTTTCTTCCCTAGTGTGTCTTATTTTCTTGGTTTGGTTTTCCCCTCCGGGATCTTGGATTCCGGAGGTTGCCTTTTTTTTAGAAGTTGGATTTCAGACTCCGGTATTCTTTTCTATGATGTTCTTAAGTCTTAAGAATATCATCGTAAGGAATCTCTGGGCCTGGAGTCTGGAGGTTGCGCCTGACCTGAAATCTTCAGAAGGAGGAGGATTACTTTTCACCGTGGGTATAAATAGACTTGCCTGTCATTTTCACACTTACCACGATTAAAGCCTTCAAGCACTTAAAGTGAAATAGAGCATTTTCAAAGTGATTAGCAGAGCATTTACAGAGAATTTGTGATAATCAAAGCTTAACACCTTCTGTTATTCTCAGAGATACACAAGTGCTTTGTGGTGGTGATTCTGATAGCTTGATGGCTCGAGTTGTTACAGGGTTCTCTCGGTAATCCCTTCTTTCCTCCACCTTCTGCATTTTCAGGTTGGTGTTCCACCTTTCCTCCTCTCTATTTTTGCTTCCGTTTTCTAGTTTTTCCTTGTGTTTGCCTGGTTTTGTTTTCATTTTGCTTTGTTCCTCTGTCATGTTTGGCTTGTTTGTCTTTTGGTTTTGCCACCCGTTGGTGGGTCGGCTCTACCAGAAGGTTGTCCGCCTTCTGTGCAGAGGTTGTTTGTCTGTAAAGTCTGTAAATTGCATAGATAGTGTAAATGGTTGTATATATTTGTTTCTACCTTGTCTGGTTTTTCATACGGGAGTCATCCCGTGTGTATATTCATGTATATATGTGCATATCTATAGATAACCCTTGTATATCTCCTCCTTTCCATGTATATATCCCTCAGCTCTATGTATATCCTTCTAGGTGCCTCGACAAGCTGGTTGAGTCTCCTTTGCTTCTGGTTTTTTGCCTCCAAGCTTGCTTCGAGGCAGAAAACTACCTGTTTGAAACTCGGCTCTCAGCCAGTTTTAAATGGGTAATTTTCTCTCTCCTCCATCAAGGCTCTCAGAGCCTCATTTATTTCCCATGCACGCAATTACTTCTAGCCAAGTGGCTTTTCCTTTTCGTGCATTTGGATAATTGGCTCCACCGTCAGCGCCATCACATCCATTTAATGCCAATGCACGTGGCACCCATGTGGACTTGCCTTCACATTCTTCCTTGTTAACAGACATTTCTCTAGGCTTCAGGCCTTTTTACCACCACACATCTGTTGTCCTTACCATGTGTGATAAAATTCCCAGACCCAGACGTGTAATAAAGATTCCTAAGTTCATGATGTGTTTTGTTTTTCAGGTATCTTTGCATAAAACTAACTTTTCAGGAAAGGCAAACATCATGGTGGTAGGATTTCTCGGACCCCGGAGTAACTATTTTATTTTGATAAAATATTTTGACGATCGCTTTGTCTCGCAGGTCCAGACTTCATCTTACAAACATGTCTGAGGCATCTGCATCATCTCCTCCCGGAAGTCCAGAGTTACCAACCACAACCGAGACCAGGGCAGCGACAAAGTCAAAAATAGAGAAGGCCCTGACAAAGCTGCCCCTCACCATGAAGTTTGTGCAGGATAATGAGATTGTAGGCTCAAAGATTGAGTCCAAGGTAAAACTGATGACCGACGCCAGTGTCAGGACCTAGGCGGAAATGCAGGCCTTGGTAAAGATAATGCACATCCAGCGACAGGCTGGAGACAAACTTGCAACCAACGTCGGAGGTTCTAGAATCCTCCAAGTAGCTTTCTTTCCATGCTCCGTGTAGTCCCCAAAACTTGTCTTAGCATTGGCGGCCAATTACAATTCTTCTGTCTGAGCTGTCATGCTCGCAGCCGCAGAGCCCACGGGATTCCCCACTCCACTGGTGTCCCTCGACCCAGTCACTTTCCAAGCAGGCCTGGGCATCCCACAATTTGATAGGGCCTTGGTGGTTACAAGGACTGAAGCCTTGAAACAATTTAATCAACTGAAGGATGCTGCCCGGGTGTACATGAACACCAACTGGCTCAAGGTCCCAAAGAGGGACCCAAGGAGAATGAAGATTGATATCCCCCGCTCTGAATTCAAGGAGAGCATCCAAATGGCGATGATAGCATTGGCCAGGGTATTTGGGAAACCCTCCACCTAGGAGTTTACCAAATAGATGTACTATTTCCTCCTGGGCATCTCCACTAAGGGAGAATTCTTTGACTGGGCGACAATAATCTCCAATCATGTCGACTCCCAGTTCCTACAATTGAACCAGAAGAAGAAGTTCTATATGACTTCCTATATTTTATGAGCTTTGGCCCAATAGAGGCCCCACTCCAATGGTCTTCCTATAGATGGCATTCTTGGGATTGGCCAGGGACAAAAAGCACCATGAGACCATTTCTCACAGATTCAATGGGAGGCCAGCTTCACTAGTTACTTCCGGGTAAATGATTCCTTCGTTTACTACCATCTGCTCACGCCCACCCGGGATGCTGGATACCGCCTATCCACTGAGGCGATGAAGTTGGTTAGTAGTTATGGGCACTACTATATCCAATTCCAGCAGCATACATACATTAGGGTCACTGGCTTCTCCAGAAAACCCTACTTGTTGCCCAAGCATTGTAGGGACAAGATCGTGCTGCTGGAATATTGTCGGCAAATGATGGAACTGCATACCTTCTTGGCCCACAAGAAGGTCCCCAACGTCTCATTCCCAATCTCCTATGGGAACTACACCTGCAGTCTAGCCGCCGCGAAGGAGGCAGACAATGAGTTAAAATGTTATAACTTGCAAGAATTCTATCTGGCACGGAGACCTTTTGATCCGCATGGCAGAATTACAATGGCACTGCCCCGGGCTTCAGAGCCCCACCACGTACACATGGAAGACTTCTGGGCTGATCGCTAGGATGACATGGATGTGCGCAGCTGACACTATGATAGAATGACGATCGAAATGATGCAGGAACTAAAGCTCTGGAGGTTCTCAACGGGTTTCTCAGACACCGCCCCCACCGAAGATCCCCAGTATAAAGAAAAGGGGATTGACAAAATGGCATTGTTAGCAATGAATTGGGCCATCCATGAGGGGCCCACGATTGAAGACTTCACTCGGGAAGTAGTTGAGCGAAGTCATGCCTATTTGAAAAGTGTGTGCCCCGGGAGTATGCGCCAAGCTCCCAGACCGGTACCAAAAGTAACACCACAGCAAGTACTAAAATTGACTCTGGGGGCCGGGACTTCTGTACAAGGCGCAGACAAAGGAAAAGGGATAGATACAACTCCCCCCGCATAGCAAGTCCCTATTTAAGAATAGATTAAGCAATTTGTAGCAGCCTCCCAGCAAATGAGGGAGTAGTTGATAACGAAGCTAGCCACTCCCCCACTCATGGCCAAACCTATTCGTCCACCTTCCTCCCCGTCGCTGGCAGCCTTGATGGTGAAGGCAACTGGGGTAGATCCCATGGAAGCGTTGGTAATTGCCAATGCCGAGCTGCCCTTAATCACCCGGAGGAAGAGAAAGCATATTATACAGCCGAAGGCAGAACCGGTGCCGAAGGCATCCCTCCCAAAAGAAGTGGAAATCCTTTCTTCTAGTTTCTCGAAACCGGAGAAAGAGGCAGAGCAAATGGAGGTCCCAGCCAGTCCCCCTCCAAAAGAGGAGTTTGACGTATTTGCATCTGATGAGTTCAAAAATATGCAAGGGGATGACACACAGGTAGAAACAGAAGTCCTGGAAAAGGAACAAGGGGCTGTGGACTTAGAAGACCTGGAACTAGAAGCTGCAGAACAAGAAAAGCAGCAAACAGAAGAAAAGAGGCCAGAACTGGAGGTTATCTCCGGGGCCCCAGAAACACAAGGTCTGGGAGTGGACCAACAACAACTGAGTGAACAAAAGGCATCCGCTGGGGAGCCCTGACCTGGACCTTCAGGATCAACCGTAACTCCAGCCGCCGCGTTCCCAAGGCCACTCCTGGGGGCAACCTTCAGGCAGGTAATCACAGCGGCCCAAACTCTAAATCTCAGCCTGATACCTCCCCTACTGCCAACAGATGAGGAAGAAGAAGAAGAGCAGCATGAAGAAGAAATCCCTGAGGAAGATGACCAGGGTCCAGACACATCAATTGACATCCAGGACCAGGCTGAGGAGACAGAAATTGAAAAGAAGATTGCTGGAGAAGAAGTACCAGTAGGGAGAGGAATAGAGGAAGTATATGATGAAAAGGAGCAGCCGCCACCGGACACCGGGAGATAATCTGGAGAACACACTCTAGTAGAAAGGCCACCTCTCCCACCTCCATGGCTGGTAGAAAACAGAAAAAGAAAACCTCAATCCGCTCCGGCAGTCCCTCTCTCCCTGGCTGAAATGATGGCCTTAGCTTAGGCCCCACCAAAAGAAAAGAAGGCCCAGATAGTTCATACCCTTCAGACTGGGCCAGGTGGAGAAACACTTGCAGTAGTGGCAACGCCTCCCCCAGACACCGATGAAGTGACCGCGGACCCCGCAGATTATAATATCGCAGAGGTATCCTTGGGAAAAAGGGGAAAGCAGGGTGAAGTAGACCTGCTGAAGGAGGCAGCAAGGGCAGTGGAGGCCCGATATGAAAAGGAGGCCCAGAGGCTCAAAGCTGAGAAGGAGAAGAATGCAAACCTTATGGGGTTGCTTACCGAGCTGGCCAGACCCATCAACGTCGCCCCTCCATAGACCTCCACATCAGAGGAATTACCGCAGAGTGACATAGACTCCCTGCGAGTAATGAAAAAAAAGGCCCAAGCAGTAGATGAATGGGTCTCTCTACAGATAGGAAACACTCGGCATTTCCTAGCGTCCACTATCCCAGATTTATATATGGCCCGACAGGTTATTCACTAGGCAGAAGCACTGATTGAGAAATGGGAGAGTGACGCCAAGAATTACCAGGAGTGGAAGGCAGAGCTCGAAGAGCTCCTCACCCTGGGGGAAGATATAATTTCTGAATCTAGAATTCTGGGTGAGGAATCATTTGATTTTGTAAGGGCTCAGCACTCCAGACTGGACCTCACATTGGAGGTAACCAAGCAACTGGTAGAGTCCTTACAGGAAAAGGTAAACACAGTGACGTATTCTTCTAATTTATACAAGTCATTTGTAATAAAAGCTTTCGGGGTTGATCCCCTTAGTACAAATACTTATACCCCCGAGGAGTCAATTTTGGGGAATTTTGATGAAATGATGGCATCTCGGTATCAATCCCCAGAGGGGATAGATGGGGCCCAAATGGAAAAACTTACTGAAATGGTGCTTAAAGGCCATGACGCTGCAAGAATGGTAGATGAGTTCAGAAATAATGTTCCAGACCTGGGAGAACTAGTTGATGTGGCCAGGCACAGAAGGGCCAGCCTAAAAAAGATCGACGAGGATGGCATTTTTCGCCTCCTTTAGGCCTTCAACAATAATAAGCAGCCTTGAGCATTCTCCGGGAACCGGGGAAACTTGAGCATTAAGTATTCTTTATTCTTTTGGGGACGTAAGTTCCCAGATCCCAGAGTCCCAGATCCAAAATCTTGTATTCTTTAAAGATGATCTGTGTCCCGGTCCCCGAGGCCGACTGGTCACTTTTAGAGGCGGTTAATAAAGACTGTCAGAAGGTAGTTGGCCACATCAAGAGGCATTGGCTCGGCAATTGGTTTCTGACAGGGTGGTCTTCTCGAGGCACCGTTCAAAGCTACACCTAGCACATTGGAGACAGGGCACCGCATTTCCCATTTATGAGGCATGTAGCCTCAGTCCCCGAGGGACCTACTTTCTACTTTCTTTTCTCTGGCCCTCTTCTCGAGGCTGATTCTTTCAATGTATATTCTTGTCTTCTTCTTCTGATATGGCAGACCTATTCCGTCTCTAGGTCTTTTGTAGGGTGGCGCAGGTAGTACCGGCCCTAGATATTGTATTTTATTAAAACATAGTGAAATAGGGTTAGGGTTAGAGAGTTGTATAAATAGGCAAATCGGCCCATTTCTAAGGGTCAGAAAAATTGATAATTTTGTTGTCCATAAGAAATAGCAAAAGTAGTCTCTAAGTTTAAGTTGCAGAGCTCAATGCTCCATTGTTCTATTCTTGATAGTTAGACGCTCCCCTGGAGAAACCATTCTATCACGCACCAGTGCCTGCTGGACTAAGTAGTAATGAAGAAGGAAGGATTCTAGGCAATAATGTTGTTAGCGTCAGAAGAAATGGTATTTCATGTTTTAATGTTTTGTATGTCCTTCACTCTGATATGTTAAAGTAGATTAACGACCTCTTTATTTTCGCTACTGATAAAATGCTAACTGATGGTTGTGTATTTCTTTGGTATTTAGTGTAGTCTTTCAGAGTATTGTCGATGTTCTAGACATTTCAGCATGACTGTAGTTAGATAGACATTTCTAACCCTGCAGGATCTTTTTTTCATTTTATTTGCTAAGTGTAGAATGCTCTGGAAAACCCTTACTGTACTGAATCTCAGGAAGAATGAGTTGAAGTAACCAGCTATCCCCCTCGAAAATAGTCACCTCTTCCAACCGAGCCCCGCACCGTTGTGACCCGACACCCAGGTGCTTAAAGGCCCAGAGGATTTATTTCCCCTGGATAACCTTTGCTGGTGGAGTTGGCCGATTTCCCCGGAACCCAGTGACAACTTAGGACTGTTGGCAGACCCGGTCAGCAAAACCCCGTCAACAAATGTCACGCGAACTTTCTCAGTGTGTCGTGCGAACTTTCTAGTTCTTCGCGTGGCTTATAAAGTTTCTTCACACGATCTGGAATTCTCTGTCGCGCGAAATTATAGACCAGAGTTTTATTTTTATATTCTATTGCCTTAGTTTTCTAACCATCTGCTATTTTCTGATATCTGTGATTTCCTGATTTTATCTTTTGAAACAGCATAATAGTGGTTTGCAGGACGCTGAGACAAAGAAAATCCATTACAAACTTCTGACTTTTTTATTGCAGGACGTTGATATGAAGAAAGGCATTTCAAACTACTAATTGGTTTCATTGCAGGATGTTTGTTGAAGACTTTTCTTGTTTTCACAATTTCTTCTATCTGTTTTCAGTAGTTAAAACACACTTCGGTTGGTGCTTAAAATGAATCACTGCTTTGCGTGATTGAAGTGTCTTTTAGATTGTTAATCCCAAGAACTACATGAACGTATCCTCTCCCCTCACCTTTATGGATCTTGGGTGTAAGAGAAATTCATGTGATTCTTGTAGAGTGGCTACCTCCCAAGAGCTTTAGCAGAGCCAGTGAGAGTGGATGCCCAACCGGTAACAGGCTAAAGCCAAGCCCTTCCAAACCGGTATACAAAAAATGCTATTATGATTAATGTCACAATAGACAGGTGTGAATTCATTATGGAAACCAAAATCTCCTCCAGTACCCTAGTGGTACGTTAAATTCTTGACATTGTTAAGATGAAAGCCTTGCTTTGAAAAGATTGGGAGAGCCCCCTTTATTGGGAAAATGACTTGATCACAACCACCTGAGTGGATGACTTTACTACAAATTGCTGTTTTAGTTTTCCAAAAACCCTCTATCTATTGGCGTGGAAGGTCAGAGACCGACTAAGATGCCCCACATTTTTATGACTTTTAGTAGAGATAACAGGCCTTTGAGAAGCAATTCCTTTGGGGTTCGAAGCTTGGTATGCCTGAGAAGTGAGTGCATATGTAAGGAGGAGCCCGTGCTTCCAAGCTTCTAAGTTATCTGCTAAGAGTAAGCGTAGCTGAACTTTAGTTCAAG
>MU228197.1:227648-245742 GCA_018584345.1 Thuja plicata | reverse complement strand
ATAATCTTTGCATTTGCATTGCATTCATGATGATAAATCCTTCGTTCTTAGATGGTCCATAGTTGTGAGGCCCTCGTCCTGAGAGCAAATTTCAAAACTCCATCTAGATAGAAGGCAACAGGTCGAACCACGCAGACAGGCAGGATGAATAACTCATATTCAGTCTTGGCTGTACCTGGTGAAGAAGGACTATGTTGAAGTGTGTGGTTGATTGAGAAGGCCAAAATTAACTCATACAAATAAGAATGGAGAAGTCACAAGGAACAGAGCAAGACTGGTATGCACAAGAAGAAGGTATTGATTATGGAGAAACCTTTGCACCCATTTCTAGAATAGGAGTAAGAATTATACTTGCTTATGCTACTTTTAAAGGATTCAAAGTATACCAAATGGATGTTAAATCTGCATTTCTGAATGGAATACTAGAAGAGGACGTATACATTGAACAAGCTGAAGGGTTTTTTGATCCTAACAAGAGGAACATAGTTTGTAAACTACACAAAGCCTTGTATAGATTGAAACAAGCATCAAGAGCATGGTATTAAAGACTTCACTCTTATCTCATTAGTATTGGTTTTGTTAGAAAAAGTGACAACAGTAATCTATATTTGAAAGGAGATACTGATGATAAGACTTTGAGTGCTTAGATATTTGTTGATGATATCATATTTGGAGGTAATGATATACTATGCAAGTCATTTTCTGATGAAATGAGAAAATAATTTGAAATGTCAATGTTTGGAGAGATCAAATTTTTTCTTGGTCTACAAATTCTACAAAAGCATGAAGGCATCCACATCACACAATCCAAATACATCAAAGAGGTTCTGAAGATATTCAAAATGGAGGACTCCAAACTAGTTGGAACACCTATGGCAACCGGATGCAAATTAAGAAAGGAAGATAAGACAACCGAGGTGTTAGCATTTTTTCTTACAACATTTACCTAATGATGATAGTATACCTTGTATACTTGAATGCAACCTCTTTCCAAGCAAGAGAAAAGCTAATTGATGAGGATTGGATAATATCCTCCTTTTTCAAGCTCCACAGACTCAGGCAGGTATTACCTTTCAAAGATTACTGATGCTTTCAGCCCATGTATTTGGTGGATTAATTCATTCACTGGCTATGCACCTAAAACCTCACTATAACAACTTATAGAATTCTTTAGAGATTGCAATGATTGATTTGAAACAAAATATTATAAGCCAAGCTATGGTTTTGATAACATGAACCAATGAGACAAGGATTTGCATCCTTCTTTCTTTTATTTTTAGGAGGGATAACCTAATGATTCACTCTCCAAGGAATCACTAAAATGGACACTGTCCTGCTGACATGAGTCCCTACTGAGTTCAGTTTGTTTGTTTTAGTAACAGAAGTATTTTGATTGAAATAATTTTGAAAACTTGGATGATGATAGATTATTAGACCAATTAGACCAAGACCTAGATCAGTGCCTATCCTTTGGGTTACAAAGTCAATAAGCTTTAAAGTTTCACAAAAAAGAAATACTGTAAGCTGCCTTACAACCTACATGCAATTCAGATAAGTTGCCTTACAAATCATCTAGTTACCTCTAAAATACTGTATCAAATCTTTGAATAATGTTATGCTTCCTAAAAATACTCACAAAACTTAGTTCTTTATATGAAAGAAACTTGTAAGTAATTAAATAGTTACCTTGTAACCGAAATGCTTCAGAATGCCTTGCAAACTTAAACATAAAAAAGAATACATAGGAAATAAAGAGACAACAATAGAAAAGAGTAAAATTGCACCGTATTTTATTGATATGATCCTGCTTTCATACATGAAAGAGCTTTGAAGCTTGAAAACACAGACACAAATTCAGAAAGTCTGATTTTTCAATATATTTCATCCCCCTTTACAATTACAATTTTTGACTATATATAGGTTCTTGACCATCTTGGAATCCTTTTCTTTAGGATGCAACAAGCTTTGGATGGTCTCAGAAACCTAACCCTAAAACTACAGAAAAGACAAAAGAGGAGAAAGAAGAAGTGGTGGAAAGACAAAGTCAAGCGATGAAATCTGATATTTCTTATTCTTCTCTTTATCTAGCGCCTTTACTTTGACAATACCCATGGTAGCTGGTAACATTTATATTGAGCTCAGATGACCATGATTATATGCTCACCTACTTTTCTTTAGCAATAATTGTCTTCATTATCCTCAAAAAGTGAAGTGGCAAGTATTCACCTTTATTCGTCATCCAAAATTTCTTCCTCCACCATGGGCTTCTTTTTCTTGGGCCTAGTGATCAATTCCCATGTTGTCACTTCATCATCTATTGGCCACTTGAATTCCTAAGTGGCCTTCACTTGTGCCTTTTGCCTCTCCCATCTCACATCAGTGATGTTCTTAACATCAACTAGAAACTTATTGAAGTTAGTTTCTATCTTGAATGCTTCATCTAATATCTTATTAAACCCCTCAATGTCTAAATCTGATCCCAAAATAAATACCTCATCACTAGGAATTTTGTTGTCAAGCTCATTCCTCCAGGCATCTAAAGCCTTTACCTAATCATCTTCTCCTCTTAGGGAAGGAATAAACCTATTGAAATCTGCAGAAAAAAGGCTCAATTTAACCTCTATTTGATTCAATTTGCCTTTGAAAAATGAGAGAGCAACATTGACCTTTTTGATCTCATCTTCTACCTCTATTACTATCTCTGGAAAATCTGATCTTAGGGTTTTCAATGATGCAAGCTTTTCAAACAATTGCACCCTGGTAGACCACTTGGTGAAATAGGGGTTCAAAATAGCAAGATACCCCATTACCTTTGTATGCAAAGCTGGCAACTTATTATAGGCATTAAGTACAACATTAGTCTTATCCTTAAAGACTTCAATCCTATGTTGTAGAATGCCCCTTAATGCATTTAAGGAAACTTCATTTCTCTTTTCTCCTATGTCCTTCTTCTCAACCACTTCTTCTGATTTTGCCTTATCTTTAATTTGCAAAGGTTGTGGTTGTACAGGCACATACATCACCTCAATATTTTCTTCTAATTCCTTTAATAACCTTGCAATCACCTAATCTTGCTGATATATCTTGATCTGGCACATTTCTCAGTCTTTAGCCAATGCACTGGTCTCCTCTATCAACATGCTACACTTTTCAGACAACTATTTTGTCTTTTCCTCATACAAGTGTGCCCAATGTGTCATGATCTGGGATATTTCCAAATCCCCTATATTCTGCACAGACCAGACCATCTGATTTCCCACCATGTTTTCCTGACTGTTTACTAGCTGAGGTTTCTAGTCCTTAGAGAAAAGGTTCCACATTGCAAAGGTTTGAGATTGTGGGCTATACTCAAATCCTTTAATCATATCCCCTATTTTCATTTCACTTGACATCTTCAAATCTGGCTGCTTTCATATTTGATCAATTATGAATGCAGAAGCCAAATCCCAACCCTCAACAAGCAATATGCCACTGTCCAATACCATTTTTCTGGCTTCATCAGGTGAGATGTCCTCACTGTCTGGGTCATATGATTATAGGACCACTAGGGCCTCATTTGTTACTGTCTCCTTCCCATCAACAGTTAATTCAGCTCTAATTTTCTCCTTCTTATAACACCTTAGGAAGTCTTTAAACTCCTCGATCTTAATGAAATTATCATCATTTAGAAACTGTTGTTGATGTATCATTCTTTCATCAAAACAGGCCTTAAGGGGTAATTCAACCTTCTCTTCCATATTAGGTTGCTTTTTCTTCCCCTCCCTAATCAATTTTCTCAGGTTATGATCATATAACCTATTTCCAAGCACTAGGGCACTTGCTTTATCTTTTTTCTTTTCTTGCCTTTCAACTGAAAGCTGGCCTATTTCAATCTTTTGCCTTTTAGCTAAAGGTTCCTCTACATCATCTGGTTGTGTGGCCTTTGTCAAGTCAACAACATGGCCCTCTATTCCTTGCAGCTATGGTATCTCAACAACATCTTGCTAAGGTTGAACATATCTAGTAGGATGGGCATAGTCACTGTCACTACTGCTATCATATTAAGACTTTGAATGGTCTGGCTCTTGGGCACCTTTCTTATCAAGGACATTTTCGAATTGTTCAATAAGCACATAATAATTATCAATCATGGCCTTAATCTTGTCAAAATATGGGAGATCAGGGTAAAAACCCCCAAAGGATAACCCATTTCTTTTAATTTTCCTTTCAAGGTTCAGCAGCTCCTGAATCCTTGTTCTTCTTGTCTTGATCTCATCTTCATCAAGAATTTTCCTTGTTGCATCTTCCTTAATGCATTCACAACATTGGTATTGGGAATTGTAGGAGTATATAATTTTCTGACTCCTACCATGAAGCCTTCAGGATCAATATATCTATATGAGGTTGTCCCCATTCTACAACTTTCTATCCACTGGGTGACTGAATCAATTGCACCTTTGCCAATAGTAAAATCTGAAATTCTGAACTGTCTAGGGGTTATGGTCCCCTTCCTATGTGATGCAAAGTGCTCATTATATGTTAACAACAATTGCCAAACAAATTCCATAGCAGCAACTCTTGCAGGCACATGGTAAGGCAAGATATGAGGTGGATGTATACATCCATATACCCTAATTATGGTATAGTTCTCTTCTAAGAAGAAATCTCCCCAATTGTGGTCTCCCTACCATTTGTCTAAGTATTCATTTTGCCTCAACAGTTGCATAATCTTAATGGGGATCCTTGTCCTGTTGATGCCTAGGATTTGTACTATTAGATACGCAATCCAATTCTAAAATGCACAGTAATCACAATCTCTAGATGTATAATTCCAAAATTTTATCCAAAACTGGATAGGATTAGGTCCATCTTGATAAAACCTTTGAGTCAAATTATTTACATCCATGATCACAAAATTATAATGCAACAGGAGATGCATGAGGATGGAGTAGTGTAAGAACTTGGGCTCCTCCTTAGGATCTGCCATTTTATTTTTAGTTGCTATGAATCCCTCGTGCATCCTATCAATGATATATTGTATATAATTGTAACTAGTGCTAGAATGCACCTCCTACAAATCTAGCACCATCATCAATATCCCGGCATTGATCTTATCTACTTCCCCATCTATCCCTAGCACTCTACATAGGGCATAGGCAATGTACTTAATGTAGAAGTGCAAGTCCTTGAAGTAGTAAGGGCTTGTCCCAAACATAGGACCAAGATGTTTTCTCACCTCCTTGAACATGTGTTTCTGCAATGTTTCCCTAGCAATACCAGGCTTCAAATTATATGTTGCCTCTTTCTTAGTCATGTCAATCTTGGTAGACATAATACTATACAAACCAAAATCTTGCATAAATAAATTTCTATTTAGGATGAGCAGGGCGGTGTCATCATTCCTCTTAATTGTTTTAGACAATACATCGTAATGATTGGTGAGGCCTAAGAACAAATCTACATCTATGTAGACATAAGGAACAATCAATCTAGCTAAACCACAGGTCCAAGGGTTTGAAATTGGGGTAGGTTTATTAGAATTGTTTAAAAAATAGTTAAAAAGGGAAAAACCTGTTGTCCCTGGAGTCTCAGCATCCCTGTTGTCGTAGTAGTCATCTTTAAGCAAATTAGCATCTTCCCTTCTATTCTGAGTTGAACCTGGTAGTAATCTAAGGAATTCATCAGAATAATTCTGTTTCCCCTTCGACTCTTCACATCTCCCACTGGTAGAAGCCACACTAACTGCTTTGCTCATGTTTGCTGTGTCTAAATCCCTTCTTATTTGCCGATATTGAAACAAATCTATTTCCAAGACTCAGCCTACTCATCTATGTACAATTCTTTGAAATTCAAAGCCTCTTGATCAACTGAATACTCTGCAATTTTTCTAGTTTTTTCTCTCTTCTCAGAATACCTAGCAATTCTTAGCTCTAAAATTTTGAAAGCAAGGTAAGTTAAAATGAACCCTCGATCAGCTCTTTATGGTAATTATTTGAAGTACATGGCTCATTATTTTGAAAATTATCAATTCATGTCTTCAATTCAGCATGCTGTGAATTAATTGAAAACCTAGCCATAGCCCTTGAGCGTGACAGGAAATCAAATTCATATATGTGAAAAACTTTATGAAATTCAAATGTGATGACATATTTCATTGTGATTAGATCTCTGTCATACATCTCAGCTACCCTTTTTGACACAATAATCAATATCCAAGCTTATCATTGGACACTAAATAATTCATGTTGTCATGTCAGACACTGCTGCCTTTTCTTATGATTTCATATTAAGTGACTATGCTACTGTGTATTATCTCCTTGTCGTTGACCCAAGTCTTTAACCCCTGATTCTTTTGGAGACTACATGACTATGTAAATTTTCCCATCTTAGTTAACCACAGTCTACTTCTAGCGACCACACAACTGTGTAAATCAAAGTCACTAGATGAAAAGTCTATCTCATGTTTTACTTGGAGACTCCGCGACTGACTGTTACTCTTAACTTTCACTTATCTCCATGTCACTGAATGCTTACCTTTCTTTACGAGACCCCGCGACTACCTTTAGTTGCTTAATCATTGAATGCCAATGTTAAGTGACTTATTCTTCAGAGACAATGTGACAAGCACTTTACCCTTCATTTCATCTGCGACCACGTGACATACCCTTATCTCTGAGTCGGGAGTACCTTTTCCTTTGGGACCTTTTACTTAGACACTTCGCGACCACCATAGGATCTCTGAATCATTGCATCTGACGACTTTTGTTGAATCACTAAGTAATATAACATACCCTTAAATATTTTGGAGACTACGTGACAACACAGGATTTTACACTTAGTCTCTTAGTCACTGAATGCTATTTTTCCATTTGGAGACCATGCGACAAGATTTTTAGTCACTTTGCCTTTGGACACATGTCTCATTTATCACTTGTCTATGCACCGCTAAATGGAAAGCTGACTCAGCATTTAATCTGGTGACAACCCAACTGTTATTTTATCTCAAACTACATATGGTTAGTCGTGAAGACTCTGCCCTTTTCACTTAACCACCATTATTTCTAGAGACTACGCGACAGGAACTTTTACTGCTTACTTAACTGTGGGCAAATCTAGTGATTACACGACATAAATATATTGCCAAGTCTCAAAGGAGAAAGGAATATGCCATCAGGATCTCACAACTATGTGACCAAGCTTTTTTAGCACATGACTTAAGTGAACCTCAAAAGGTAACGCAAAAATAGAAGTGAGATACGCATTTAAGGGTTTTTCAATTTGGACTATGAAACATGACCTAGGGTTTCGAGGCTTTGCAACTTTTCATGGGTTATGTCCTGAAAACCTGCAGATTTTAACAAGGAAATGACACATAAACAGAGAGACTTGTGTTTTTAAGCAAGAAACAAGCATGAGGACCACAAAAATTTGGTAAAGAGACTTGAACTGGAAACACAACCAACACAAGGTAAATCAGACCTTATACAGATCTATGATTTCAAAACTAATGTATGGTGTACAGACTAGAATTGATATAGCACATGCAGTTGGTATAGTTGCAAGATTCTTTGCTAACCCTAAGGAATCACACATGACTATTGTTAAAATAATTTTGAGATATCTGAAGAATACTGAAGACTATGGTTTGTGGTATAATAAAGATGGAAAATTTTAGCTACAAGTTTATACTGATGTTGATTGGGCTGGAAACATAGATGATAGAAAGAGAACTATAGAAGGAGAATTCTTTATGGTTGACATACTTGTCACATGGATAAGTAAAAAGCAAGGATGCATATCTTAGTCAACTGCAAAAGTTGAATATGTAGTTGTTGCTGCAAATTGCTCTAACATTGCATGGATCAAGAAATTACTAAAAGGTATGAATGAGGAAATTCTTGACCCAGTAATTATCTATTATGATAATACAAGTGCTATAAACATTTCAAAGAACCCTGTGATGCATGCTAAGGCAAAGCACATAGCTATTAAGCACCATTACTTAAGGGAACAAGTACAAGAAAAATGGGTAATACTGGAATATGTACAATCCAAAGAACAACTAGTAGACATATTCAGAAAACCATTGCCAAAAGATACATTTGAATACCTAAGGAATAGACTAGGGGTTTGTCCCTTGTCCACTGGTCACTAAACTGACTAGGAGGTTGCATCAGCCTACACATTATCAGAAGATTAATCATGTTGATGCAAGTTGAGATATGGACTGCATTGAGCAATCAGTACACTAAAGGTACTTATCTAAGACACACACCAGAGATATTGTTGGATAATACAAATTTATAAATTTGTTTTGGCATTGCTGTCAAAGGGAGAGAAATATTCAATGAAATAACCATCCATCAAAGGGAGAGAGTTAACACTACATATCTATCCAGAAAAAGGGAGAAAAGATTCTGCAAGAAAGGGAAGACATAATTGCTACACCTATCCATTGAAGGGAATGAAGAAAGGGAGAGAACATAGTAGAATCAAATCTAAGCTAGAAGAGCTTACTGAGATTCAGATATTTTAATTGGTTATAAAACAATAAGTTTGGTATGTTATGCCATTTTTTACACTACATATTTCATAGTTTGTTGCCATCAATGCCAAAGGGAGTGATTGATTAACTATAACTGATTGAATGCTTGAAGATGATAAGATGATAATATTTGAGCTGCAAAAGTGAATGCAAGACATTAAATTAGTTAATGTATTGTATTTTCATTGATGTCAACTTGATATAGTTTGATTGTTCATACACATAATATCATAACCTTGAAAATCTGAAGAGACAAAGTTTATGTTGTCGAAAAACTATAAAAATTTTGTATACACCAAGTGACAATGAACACCGAGTAGTTCACAGTGTATACTAAGAAAGTGTATAGCGAGCATCGTAGTAACTAGAGTTGATGACCAAGCATAACTGAAGATGATGACCGAAATTAACTGGATGTAAAGAATGACAAAATTTCTTAGCTGGTAGAGGTATATTTAGGGATTTACTGATTGATTGCTTCATTTTCAATGTACAGTTAAACTAAAGCATGGAAGGAGATTTAAAGCACATTTTATTCATAGTTATCATGGAGATATTTACACAATAAAAATAAAGGAGATCTTTATGGAATAAAGAAATGCATGGTGAGTTTTATGGATCAATAAGAGATCTACGACAAAAACAAGGAGATTATGTGGCTAATCATGTCTATATAAAGAGACAAGGAATTCATTATAAAAAAAAAGGAATGTTGAATATAATTTGTGTGAAGATATAATTCTTCATGTAAATTTGATCATATAGGCTAAAGAACATAGCAAAGGAATTCTTTAGACATCGAGCAACAAAGGAAAGAGAATTCACCGAGCAAAAGAAAGAAAGAAAGCAAAGGAGCTAAAGTGTAAATTGATAAGAGAGGTATTATAGAACTAACAATAGATCTAAATATTTTCAAATCAAAGTTGTTTTTTGAAAAGATCATTTATTGTATCAGTTTAACTATTGATTCAAAAAATCTCTTAACCGAGTGGGATTTAACAGTACTTATTGTATTGAGATACTCAAGAGTATCAAAAGGTTTTCTTGTTGACAGCATAGTGAGTTCTAGGTCAAAAGATAAACTATTGGTTTTAAACCTTTAATAGGGTTGGCTCTTCATCGATCTCACTTCAAGGGAGTAAAATTATTTTGGGTTACCAATCCTAGGTGGTTTTTCCCATATTGGGTTTCCATGTTAAAATCTATGTGTCAAATGTATATATGTTTCATTGCATTAATATTTTTCTTTACACATTATTGAAACTGCATTGGTTAGTTAACTCTAAGTTTGTTTGCTTCTATTCGGTAAAGTATAGAAATGATAAACAATATATCTCATTGAGCATTTTACATTTGTTGAATGTTATTTATGGCATACTGTATGTGTTAATTTTGGCCTTGTTAATCAACCACACACTTCAACATGGTCCTTCTTCACCAGGTACACACAAGATTTAATATGAGTTATTCATCCTGCCTGCCTGCATGATTCAACCTGTTGCCTTCTATCTAGATGGGGTTTTGGAAATTGCTCTCAGAATGAGAGTCTCACAGCCATGGACCAATTTAAGAATGAAGGATTTATCATGATGAATGCAATACAATGCAAGATTATGCTAAGAAATGAAAGATGTGAGATAATCTAAACATCATTTTTAAATGCCATTATTCTAGAAATTGAAGTTATGCTATTGCAAAAATGAAGTTATTCTATATGATATTAGCAAGAAAATGAGACAATAATTCAGTATTCTAACAATGCATAAAAATGAGTGGGGGGCTTTGAATGAAGAATAAGAGTTCTTTTATAGACTCAGAGGTTGTTCAGAATGGAAAGTTTCCTTTTTAGAATAAAATAGATAGAAAAGCTAGTTGAAAACAGAAAGCTTTATTGAAAAGAATTCAATAAATTGTTATCTCTCTACTTTAGTTGTTTTCTTTCTTTGATTTAATTGTTTTATTTGATTTATCTATTTTTCTCTCTTTAAAGCAGGATTAAAGAGAAATTTCCAATTCTGAACAGAAGAAATTTTTTTGAGAGAATATCTAATTAATTAAATAAATATGACCTCATATTTGCTTTTTCTCAATTATCTGAATAATTAAATCCAAATATTGAAAATGGGGATATTTATTTAATAATTAAATATTGTTTAATTCCTCTTTCATGTGTCTCAGCTAAAGAGGGTGAATTAAGTTTAATTAAAGTGCTAGGACTTTATAATTAAATTAATTCGATCATAAGGTTTGTTTAGCCAATAGATATTTAGGAATTAAACATGATGTATGATTAATGTAGATTTAGGATTTTCTACATTTGACACTCAGGTCGAGTAGCGTTAGAGAAAACTTAGAATTGCCTAGTACAATAGGACTTTGATGATCTAGAAAAGTGATAAATGCAACAAAATTGGTTAAGGTTGCAATATGCCAATTTTGGGGTGTTACGTTTTTCCCCTCTTTGAATTGATGTGCGAGCAGCGCATTGATTCAAAGAATAGTCTGATGCCTGAAGCACAGAAGAATAGATTTGAAAATTGATGATGCAAAGATTTCAGAGCCATCTCCTGAATAGAGCTTGACTCTCTGAAGTCTAGGTTAGGTTTCCAAGATGCCAGTCAAGTAGATTTTTTGAGGGTCATCTCCAGAATGAAGCTTGATCCTCAGGGATCTGGGTTAGAATGCCCTGATACCTAAATAGATTGATATCTTTCCCAAGGTTGTCCTCAAAATGAGGCTCAACCTTCAGGAGTCGGGGTTAGATTGCCCCGATACCTATCTCAAAAGATAATGAATAGCAATTTACATATTTCACAAGGCTATCTCCAGAATGAGGCTTAACCTTCAAGAGTCAGGGTTAGATTTCCCCGATACCTATCTCAAAAGATAGTAAATAGAGAGTTTAGGACTATCGCCAGAATGAAGCTTAGTCCCCTAATATCTAGGTTAGATTACCAAGACACTGGTTTAGATAAATATCTTTCACAAAGCTATCCCCAGAATGAGGCTTAGCTTTTAGGAGTCAGGGTTAGATTTCCCCAATACCTGTCTCAAAAGATGGTAAAAATAGAGATGACCTCTTTCACAAGGCTGTCCCCAAAATGAGGCTTAACCTTCAGGAGTCAGGGTTAGATTGCCCTCATACCTGTCCCAAAAGAAGGTAAAAAAGATTTACATCTTTCACAAGGTTTTCCCCAGGATGAGGCTTAACCTTCAGGAGTCACGGTTAGATTGCCCTGATACCTGTCTCAAAAGATGGTAAAAAGATTGACATCTATGTAAGGAACAAAGATGCCCTTATTGATTGAAAGCCATGGAACACCCATTTTTGACTATGAGGTATGAAAAATAGGATATGCCCCAAGTGATGAGATGCCCCTAGACATGAGGACTTTTGAAAATCAAATCAGATTAATTGAAATAGATTCAATGATGTAATCATCCTGCCCCCTTGGGAGTGAAATTGAAAGATGACACGTCATATTGATGATAGAGAGTGAAAAATCACAAATAGAGGTTGAATCAGATAACAAGGAGAACTTAGAATAGATTACGGAAGAAGTTAGAAGATTCAAAATCAATTTCAAGTGATTTCGAGTTTTGATAGACCAAGTTTGACTAGAGTTGACCAGAGTTGACTAGAGTTGACTTTTGAGGGAAAAAGTCAAAGATTTGAGAAAATAATGATATGATACAATTCTAACAAGAAAGTGATGTCAGAAAGTTGACTGCACAAGTGTCCGATCACGTAGGTCCCAAAATTTTTAAAATGCAATTTTGAGCTATATAGAAGTGTCAGATTTCAATTTTGATCCTGAAAATGGGTTGAGCATGTAGTTGAAGATAAAGAGTGAGGATCAAACACTTGGGCAGTCATGATGAAACCAAGACTTTGAAGAAGAACTCCCCTGTGTATGAACCCAGGAGAATGCAAAGAAGAGAACACTGAATTACTGCCACAATGCAAGTCTAGAATGAAAATGCAAGCCTATGCTAGATGCAATATGAAAATCCAATTCTAGGACATGGTTGTAAGACCCATCGTATGTTTATCATCATTGAGAATTTTTTTGGAACATCAAAGTCGATACAACCCTTACTAGCACCACAATGCAACCATAAGGATATGAATATGACTTATCATCAGATGAAATGTAGAAAATGAATATAAGCACCAGGGCACAAAAGCCAAGATGACCTGAACATTATTTCCAGTTAATGTTGCAAGAGTACACCAGTATCAAAGCATTCAAATCCAAGATAACCATGAGTGTGATCATGCGTAAACAAATAGATTAATAACAAACAAAACAATAACAGTCCGAGCAATAACAAGCAAGGAGATAGTACCAACCTCACCATGGCATACAAATAAACAAGATCGAGGGATGTGAGGTTGTTCCACCTTATTGCGAGAGCTCTTATCACATACACCTTGTTTATTTGACATTGTGAGATCATCAAGACTACACCAACAAGAAGTAGACAAAGAAAAATATCAATGAAATCCATAAGAAGAGACAGCATACAAAGAAATTTTCAATCATAGCTCAGCTAGTTTCAAAGTTTTGCGAATGTGTATGTGTATGAGGTGTTGAAAAACACCGTTGTGCTTGTGTGTGCATTGTGTTTGATTTTTATCAATAGAGGTTTATGTTTGAGATATCTAATGTGTGTTGAAAAAAACACAAATGTGTCCAAAGATAGTGTTAAAAAACATTGTTTAGGGTGGTGTTGAAAAACACTAGTTTGTGTCAGTAGCGAGTTGTCCTTGAGAAATGACAAGATTACTGACTCAGGTGTAAACCAAAGATGTGATCAAATGGGGGGCCCATGCCCCCAAGTAATGATGATTGAATTTATGTATGCTGTGAGGACAAATGAGATTTGGTTGCCCCCAAGCATATGGTGCTGAATCAATGACAAGTCAGGAGGGTCCACAAAGGAACCAGAGTGTCACAAAAGTGACCAAAAGATATATGCAAACTACAGCATAGAATCATCAAGACATAGTATTGATAGATAGAGCATGTGAGTATAACTCCAACGGTGATGAAAGGGACCAATCTCAATAGAATAACGATAGTAGGCAGACTTAGTGAGAACCACTGGTGACTAACACAAGAGAGATGCTCAGATGAAATGATCATAGTATAAGCTATACATCAGTAGGCAGACGCAGTGAGAACCACTGGTGACTGATGTGAACAAGATTCTCAAGAAGAGACATCTTAGTAAAAGATAAGTGACAGTAGGAAGACGCAGTGAGAACCACTAGTGACTGTCACACAGAAGATCCTAAAAGATAATAGGATAGTGCCCCCTAGATCAGGAGGGTGGAGAGTATGACCAGTTTCAATCCATGTAAGTTGGTGTCTTGATGGGTAACTAAAAGAAAATGGAAAAGCAAGAAAGCAGGAAATCAGTAATGCGGGAAAGCAAATACGTAAAGCCAAGTGGTGTTGCGATAGATATAGCATTGTGGAATAAGAGGTGCCTGTTTAACAGGTTTTCACCTTCTTGGCAGAAATTCTTTTTTTGCTACCATGACGCCTGTTTGCCAGGTTTTCATCAATGGCACTTTTTTTCTTTTTTTGTATTTTTCAAGTTTTTAATTTTTTTGTATTTTTGGAATATATAATTTTTTTGGAGATACATCAAAGTGCCTATCGCTAGCTTTTCACTAAGATGATCATTTTTTTAGGACTTTTTCAGATTTTTAGGATTTTTTTAGGACTTTAGTATATACATGAGCTTACTAAAGATGTCTCAGCTGTAGAACCACTTCAGATGAAGAGCGTTGATGGGCTCTTTGAGTTTTTATCCTTCAGTAGTAGAGAGTTGATAGGTACTAGACCCAAACACTGCAATAAAAATATATGGACCGAGCCAACTAGGTTCAAACTTGCCTTTCTGGACCTAATGTTGCTGATTCTTAGGGTTTTCCCTCAGAACGAGGTCACCCACTTGGAAGTCCCTTGGTCTAACCTTTTTGTTATAGCTTTTAGACATTCTCTTCTGGTATTCTCTTAGATGATCAAATGCCACTTGGCGACATTCATCAAGTAATTCTAGCTCTTGTAGCCGAGATATTCCAGTATCTTCATCAGTAATGAGGCCTTTCAGAGAGACTCGCAAGGAAGGAATCTCAACCTCAATAGGTAGCACAGCATCTGCTCCATAAACCAATGCATAGGGAGTAGCCCCTGTTGGTGTTCTTATACTTTTCCTATATGCCCAAAGAGCTGGATTGATCCAGAGATGCCAATCTCATCCAGATTTATGTACCGTGCGGTGCAGGATCTTAAGGATTATTTTGTTGGAAGCTTCCACCTATCCATTACCCTAAGGATAATAGATGGAAGACCAGTGTTGAGTAATTTTTAACTTAGAGCATAGCTCTATCAAATCCTTGTTTTTAAATTGTACCCCATGATCGGTTATAATTGTTGAAGGTACACCATGCCTGCAGATGATGTAATTGAGAATAAACATTGCTACTATTTTTCCACTGGCCACGGTGAGAGGGACTACCTCCACCCACTTAGTAAAATAATCCGTACCTGTAATGATAAACTTGTGTCCATTGGAAGACGAGGGGTAGATCTTACCCACCAAATCAAAGGCCCATTGTTGAAATGGCTAGAAAGTAATGAATGGAATCAAATCCTTGGCTGGAGCATGAATCAGGTTTCCATGTAATTGACATTGTTTGTAGGATTTAGCAAACTATGTTGCTTCTTTTTCCATATCTAGCCAGTAGTAACCAGCTCTAATAAGTTTACGAGCCAATGTCAGGCTGTTAGAGTATGACCCACAGATGCCTTCATGCACCTCTACTAATGCTTGTTTGGACTCATCAGGTTCTAAACACCTAAGGAGGGTACCATCTAGACCACGTCTATACAAGTCATTAGCAATGATGACGAACCATGAAGCACTATGGATTAGGTGATGTTTCTCATTCCAGGAGTAAGTGTCCAGAATAATCTAGTCATGTAGGTAGGAAAATATGTGGTGGTAGCAGGATGAGTCATGTCCTAAGATAGATAGATCATCTGGGAGTCAGGGGAGTCATAGGTTGGGTAGCGTAACATCTCCACCAGGTATTCATGTCTAAAATCATTTTCAGGCATTTGCAGCATAGAGGCAAGAGTAGCCATGGCGTCCATCGCTTTATTATCTATCCTCAAAACCTGTTGAAATGTGATATGAGTAAAATACTATTTGAGATCATCAACCAACCATTTATAAGGTACCAACTTATCATCCCTTGTCTGATAGATGTCATTGACTTGATTGATGACCAATTGTGAATCGCGAAGAACATTTAGTTCATTTATGCACCACTCAAGGGCGATCTTCATATCATTGATGAGGGCTTCATACTTGGCAATGTTGTTCATACAAGGAAACAAAATCTTGTATGCTTTTGGTAATGAGTACCTTTGAGGTGTAATGAATAGGATCCCAACACCTGACCCCTTTTGGGTAAATGAACCATCAAAAAACATAGTCCATGAGCGATGTGTAAGAAGTAATATGGACTCATCTGGAAATTCAATGTGCAATGGTTGATGATCAACTAGAGGTGCCTCTGCCAATTGATCTGCTATCGCTTGGCCCTTAATGGATTTCCTTTCAACATAGTCAATGTCAAACTCACTAAGAAGCATGACCCATTTAGCTAGTCTACCTGTGAGGGTAGCTTTACTGAGTAAGTATTTCAGAGGATCAATTTTAGCAATTAGACGTGTAGTATGAGCCAACATATAGTGTCACAATTTTTATGAAGCAAACACCATTGCAAGGCAAGCCTTCTCTATAGTAGAGTATTTCATTTCATATTATACAAAAGTTTGACTAATGTAATAGATAGCCCTTTCTTTCTTGTGTTGGTCTTCTTGAGCCAATAAGATACCCAATGATGTATCCGTAGTAGATATGTAAAGTATAAGTGGCTTCCCATGAATGAGAGGCATCAAGATAGGTAGGTTTTCCAGATATTGTTTGATTTGTGTGAACCCTTCATCACATTCTTTGTTCCACTAATAAGTCACACCCTTGTGCAAAATCTTGGTAAAAGGTTGGGATTTGTCTGCTAGTTGAGAGATAAAATTCCGGATAGACCACAATCAGCCCTGAAGACCTCTCATTTGTCTAATATTTTTAGGTGGCGGCATTTCTAGAATAGCTTGTACTTTTGTACGATCTACTTCAATACCTTTAGGAGAGATGATATAGCCAAGTAATTTGCCAGATGTTACACCAAATGCACACTTCTTAGGATTAAGTCTCAGACTAAATTGTTCCATACGATCTAGTATAGGACCTAGATCAGCAAGATGTTTTGTTTGGTGCATGCTCTTAGCCAAAGTGTCATCCACATAATCTTCCATTGTTTTATGCATCATGTCATGAAATATAGTGGTAACAACTTATTGATATGTAGCACCTACATTTTTTAGTCCAAAGGGCATGACATTCCAACAGAAGGTGCCCTAGGCACATGTGAAAGCTATTTTCTCTTGGTCCTCTAGTGCAATTTTAATCTGGTTGTAACTAGAGAAACCATCCATTAATGAGTACATTTCATACCCAGCTATCATATCTATGATCATATCAATATTAGGCAATGAAAAATCATCCTTAAGACATGCCAAACTCAGGTCTCTGAAGTCCATGTAGACTCTTATAGATTTATCATGTTTGGATACTAGAACAATATTATAGATCCTCTCAGCGTAATTAATTAATCCGATAAACACTACTTTAAGCAACTTCTCTAATTCAGCTTTGACAAGTAGAGCTACATGTGGATGCATTTTGCAAAGCTTCTGCTTCACTGGCTTAACACCTGGTGTAATGGACAAGTGGTGCATGATTAGATTAGGGTCTAATCCAGGCATATCTAAATATTTCCATGTAAAGTTAATCTTTTTGTTTCTGAAGAATGTAGTGAATTCCTCTCTTTCTGCCTCTGATAGTGATTGTGCCAAGTGAATAATCTAAGGTTCTGCCTCTGTACCCAAGTTGATAAGTTGAGTTGGTTCAATAAGAACAGATGATCTTTCCTAAAAATGACTTGGGAGGGCATCAAGTATCTCATCCTCAGGTGCCTCGGAGAGGTTTTCACCCTTGGATACATCTTTTATTTTGACTATTTTAGGCTCTAATACTGCCACAAGGTGGTTTTCACCATTAGAGCACCTATTTTTTCTTTTTCTTTTTTGACTTAGATACTTGATGTCCACCTCGGTCATATTGACACTTGCTTCACTAGTAGGAGACGTTACAGGTTCGACAGTGTTTAGGTAATAGGTAAGAGCGTAATCATTCTAGAACGTAAGGACTTCACTAGATGGGGAGGTAGAGTTCCAGTCTATAAGCTTAGGATGGCAAAGTGAAAGAGGAGTGATGGGTTCAAGTCCATTCATGGTATAATTGTTAGAATTAATCTTTCCTTGGTTGAAAATATGTAATTAAAAGGATAAACCAAGGTATCCTTATTTGTTTTTGTCCTCTAGTCCAAGTAGGAGGACATGTCACTATTTTGTAATTCCTTTAATA